>JAEQBH010008086.1:0-158109 GCA_016808115.1 Tetrastigma voinierianum
TCCGCATAAGATAAAAAATAAATTCCCAAACTTGCAATCTTTGTTACTTTTAAATTTAATATCCTAATCAATTATTTCAATTTCAAATGCAATTAAATAAAAGGTAGGAAAAAGAGTGAGAACTCCCTTTTTGTTTCAAATTTCATAATCTCAAATTGCCTTTCAACTCGCTAAGGAGGTTCTTCTTCCGTCCACTCTTCATTCTTTCCACAAGTTCGCTTCGTTGTTAGCTCAAGTGAGCTCCCCATTCATATCAAATAAATCAATTCATCCAGCTTGGCCTCTATGGCTGACAATTTGTCCATCACATTCATTTTGTTCCTCCTTCTCACTGGCTATTTCTCTCTAAGATCCGTGATGACCTTATGTCAGATTCAGCAAAATCCCTCCAAGCACAGAGCAGGCTCACCCTCATCTCCTTCAAGTTTGGAATTAAAGATTTCTTTTCCTTGTTTCGACTGAAGGGATGGGATAAAGAATTTGTTGAAATAAGCTCTCATCAGCTCCTCCCAAGTGTTAACAGATTCTTGAGGTAGGGAGTTAAACCAAGTTATAGCCATGTCTCGCAAGGAGAATGGGAATAACTGTATTTGAATAACTTCTGGCTTCACTCCATTAAATTGAGTTGAATTCGCTTATTCTCGTAAATCATCCGTAAGTGTTCATCGATTTTCATAATCGGCCCGAATCGGGTTCTTGACCATAGTTATCACGCCGCTCGAGCTCATAATCATTAGCATCGATCGCCGGCTGTTTTATCACGGTCATTTATCAGGGATGAACGTATTCCATAAATTTTTCCCATGCAGATTCCGCTCCCTTGAGGACTGCCTCTGCACATTCCTGGTTGGCCCTTCCGTCCGATCCTTTATCTACCATGGCTGTACTAAAGGCCTTCCTGAAATCAAAATACACTCAGATCAATAGGATTAGCCTAGTCAACAAACATTTTCAATATGGTTTGTTAAAGGTCAGTGACAAAATGAACCACTGCTTGAAAAACTATTTTTGTTCTTTTTCTTTAAATGTCCAAATTAATATTTCCTTCTTTCATCTAAATATTGATTTGTTAGATTCTTTCGATCCCCGGCAACGGCGCCATAAAACTTGTTGACAAATCAAAACACACGCACAAAATTTACAACACTGTTACCCATGGACTTATTAATTAATCCTCAAAGAATCTTGCCATATAAACTGTGTGGAAATTATAATATTGTGAGAACAGTAAATCTCTTAAAATAAGTCATTTTCAAAGCTTTGTTTTGATTTGCTGGCCCGCAAGTGCACAAATAACAAGTAGTAAAATGGATTTAAGTCCGTATATCGATCCCACAGAGATCTCAAGAATTTTAAAATCAATCCACCCTCGACTACTCAAGCTCCATACTATTCGACGATAAAATGATAGTGGAGTCCAAAGATTCAGATAGCCGAAAATTGAAAAAACAAAAGGGAAATAACTGAAATAACCAACAATCAAGGATAAAGAATAAAGAATAATGAATTTCTAATAAAGAAATGAATAATCGAATAGTTATCCTCAAAGACACATCAATAAAAACAATATAGTGAACTATCAATTCCTGTAGTTAAACTGATAATTTCTCGACACTCAAGTTTCAAAATCAGCTCCAAGGTAATTGTGGTGTACCGATTCTCCACACTCCACATTTCATTATCTACTTATGACCCGATTCTCTCGAATACAGGGAATTAGATAACTACATTTAAAAGGACTTCCTTAACTGGGGTATTTTTCTTTACAATACTTCATACCCATTTTATGGATCAAACCTTAACTCCCAAGTTATCGGGTCAGAGCAAGGATAATATACAACTTCCAGATTTCTCCTCCTCGAAATTAGGATAGATCAACCTTTCCTTGATTAGATCTCAGCTAACACGGGATTGGACTCACTATCCGAATTGAGGCGAACTCTTTGCTTGTTTAAGTGGATAACTCATTCAACTCATTCTTGACTTCAAGTGAGAAGAGGATTTATCCAAGTGAACTTGCAAAGCGCAAAGGATCCCTAATATGTGTTAGTATACCTTCAAAGAACTAGACGTTACCCCCTGTGATTGTCTTCCCTGTGTCACGCAGAGACTTCCCTTTGAAATCGTGGTAATGATGCAATTCTTAACTGTATAAGAAACTCGGTATTCGCATCCGTAATCATTAAAACCAAAATCAAGTAAATTCGTGAAACCGAAATTAACAAACTGTTAGGAACGACTACAAAGAAAGATAAATTCTTGAATTTATAACGTTTCAATTAATGGAAGCTGGATTCCCACCATTAAATTACACGATGCAAAGATTCCTCCGATCATAAGAAAACTGCATGTTGAAATCAACAATCGACCTTAAATTTGTCCAACTTCAAACATTCCGTAGTAATTTGAAGAAATAGAAATCGCATTCAGCTTCACTTAAAACGAGATAACATCCAGATTCGTAAAATACAAATCGAAAATGAAAATACGAAACATAATTCATTCTAAACGATGGAACAAATAAAATAAAAATAAAAAAATAAAAGAAAAGAAAGAAAAATAGCTTTCAAAGAATCCGCACCCTCTGCCCGTGGCCGCCAAGCTACTTGAATGAGCCGGATAGTCGTAGTATTTATAGGTTCCCCAATTGGCCCTAATCCCAATGTAGCCTCGTGGGACTTCAGAGTAGCCGTGCCCAGTTATCGCTTCAAGTCGCGATTTCCGCCCTCTTTGTCGCGGACATCATTGAGGTCGCGACTTCGATCCCATCGCTTCTTCGCGACTTCAAGGTACACTATATAGCCTTTATTTAGTGTCATTCTGATGTCGCGACATCACCATCTTGTCGCGACATCACTTCATTCCCTTACGAGGTTTCCTTTGATGATTCACGATGTGCTGACTTCAATCCTTTGTGACCTCACTTTATGAAACACCTCCTTCAAGCGAAGCGGAGTCCTATGCGACTTGACCTTATCGCGACGTCGTATACGACTGCAGTCTTCCTTGGCGACTTTTGATGTCGTGACCCGCCAGAATCTCTGGTGTTCCCTTGAGCGGGTGTCCCACGATGTCGTGACTTCAGCCTCATAGTTTGAAGCTGGTTGATCTCCTCTTGATGTCCGCGACTTGACATTAAGTCTACTTTTATGCTTGACCCGATGGTTCTTGATGTGCGACATCAGTCTTCTTCAATCAGCGACATCACCTTACCTTCTTGTAGGTTCTGCGTGGATTTAGTGATGATGCTCGACCTCCGATTTTGCAATCGCGACATCATTCGCTGCAATTTCACTCCTTCTTCGTGCTATCTTGTGTTCCATATGACCATGCCTCAATTGCTCTTGATCTTCACGAGGTCCGACTTGAAGCTGGGCGTAGATCTAAAATGCAGCCGGTGACTCACTTCGATTTTTGTCATTTACCACTCTGTCAATTCTTGCACTTTTATTCCACTTATTCGCTGCATTTTCCATCTTTCTGCTTCACTTCTGCTAATGACAATTTGGTGAGTTTCTTCATAGTCTGTATATTAAATATTAAATTTTAACTAAAAATCAAACGGAAAAATGAATTTAAAGAGATGACTTTTAAGCTCATCAATCCCCAAACCAGTATATCTATATCATAAACACCGGTTTCCAACCTTTGAATGACTTCGAGGCGTCTTAGAAACGGCCTTGGTTGGAACTCAGTTAATATATACACGGTAGTCTTTAGAGTTTGATCCACAGTGAGGTGATTTTGTGTGCCTCATACTCCTATTTACCATGTCCATTAAGTTAGGTTTCTTTTTCTACCACATAATCTATCTGGAGAGACCATGCATAGTGTCTTGGGCAACAATTACATTTTCTTGAAGAAACTTAGCAAAATGCACCGGGGGCTTCTCCGTTCTACGTGTATTTACCATAATTACTCACTCATCTGATCTCACAATCTTAATATGTTTTCCACATTGATTCTCTACTTCAGCCTTAAAAACTTTAAAGGCGTCTAAAGTTTCATCCTTTGAACAAAGTAAGTAGAGATACATATATCGTGAATAATCATCTATGAAGGTGATAAAGTATTTTGGACTATTTGCATCCATGTTAGGACAACAAATGTCAGTATGTATAATCTCTAATAGGTTGTTGCTCCTCTTTTGCACCCTTTTTAGACTTGTTGGTTTGCTTACTTGTAATGCAATTCACCTGAGTCTCAAATCAACAAATCAAATTACTAGTACCCATCATTAACCAATTTCTTTATTCTTTCAATGGAGATGTGTCCCCGATCTCAGGTGCCATAACATAGAAGGGATTCCTCATTCATAACATCTTTTAATCCGGTAACATGCATGAATTTATAAGTAAAATCATTTTGTAAATGAATATGAAAGAACCATGAGACGATGTACCATAACCAATAACTTTAGATTTATTGGATAAGGCGAAGTAGAATCTGAAAAGCTAAAGGGAAAATCCACAAAGTGCAAAGTCTTGGGGTAAAATTAAATTCTAGAGAAACTTGGAACATAAAATGTCTTTTCCAATTCTAATTCGACCCTTTATATCTGAGAAATTTAATAATTCTTGATAAGCTTCCACCATTGAACTCATCTTCTTTACTTTGAATAGATGCATTGTTCACTTACCCTTGGCTTCCTTAGGTTTTATACCTGTAAGGTACTGAAATGTGGATTGTAGAGACCGAATCCAATCACCATGTGTTATGATTAACGTGCTCATATTAGATTCACCAACATACAAAGAAAAATTGGAAGTACCTTTCTTATCGAAGCCGGATCTTAAAATTTCGAAGCCTTGATCCTTCTTCATATGTGTCCACTTCTTCTCACAGAAAAAACACTTTTGACTCCTTAACATGCTAATTGAATAGGAATCTTTCCACTTTCTTTTAAGCAGTCCTTTCTTTTCTTTCCAAAGGTGGTCAAGTTAACATGTTCGCCCTCTTCCATTATTAACCTTCCCTCCTCTTGCACACACATGGTCAACAATTCATTAATTGACCATTTATCCTTATAATAATATTGTAAAAATTTTGGAAGATTATGTTAAGAGGCGAGTGTTGATATATAATGAAACGAAAAAGTGTCTGACATGGTAACTTCTAATGTCTGAAGTTGGGTTGCTATATTCCTCATCGCATGATATGATCCTTGACTCCTCTTGTCGGTGAGCTTGGTGGATGAAAATTGCATAATTAAGAGTACCCACAAAACTTTGTCGAAGTTTCCATTGCTTCATCGATGGCTTTGGAAGTGGTTTGACTTTAGTAATTTGCTCGATGGAACCACGAAAATGCCGGCTGAGATATCTTAGTCTTTATGAACATCACGGAGCGATTGGACCTCTCCCACTTATCATAAAGACCAGTGACTTCTCTTAGTGTTGGGTTCGATCAATGCGGATCGGGTTCCTCTTTCCTTATAAGCGTGGTCAATATCCATCCATCGAATCTCGAGGAAGAACTCTTTCCTTTCATACCTTATGATTATCACCCCTTAATTGGGAATATCCTGCCAAATCGAAATATTCGTAGGTTGAATACTTTGCAAATATTAAATACATGCTTAATAATCAAATATTGAGGTAAAGAATACAATGCTATGTTTTGCAATGTAAATCATGCTTTGAAAACATAAACCTAGTGACATGAAAACTTGCACATGGGCTAAAGTCTTTACTCAATTAAGTTTAATTAATTTATGACAAACTATCAAGCCATGTGTTTCTTTTCACCAATCGCAGTAGGTTAATTAGAAAATATGATTTGATATTTCATTTATCAGTGTCATACAAAGAAATGTAATAAAAATTCTGTGGGGATGAGATTTATCACATTCCATATGATTAATTATAATTAATGTAATCAAATGTGATCTTAAAACTTAATATATAATTTTAACTAATTAAGGATGCTGTGGCTATTCCCTAATTAATTAAAATTATATTGATCACTGAAAATTATCATAAAAACTTTAAGCAATTTAAACAATAAGATTATCATTTAATTAATTTTGTATGTAAAACTATACACATACAAATAATCACAATGACAATAAATTTAATTCCCATATTCTAAACAAAATCAGTTGTAGTAGACATATATCGACCATAATCCTCTATCAAAAGAAAGCCGATATAAAAAAGGGTAACAAAATTCGCTTTAGCCCAATGGTAGTACACTTATGCGCACCGGTGATGGTCACGAGGTTCAAACCCATGGAATCCATTACGTAATTTTTTTTTTTAAGGTCTAGTTCTTGTTTACTTAATATTATGAAGAGTCAATGTGTCACGTAAGAGCCTTGAGGGTCAGGCCAGATTTCCATATGGTTTGCTTAATATTAATAAGGCCCGGCTTGAAGCCCGGCCGACCAATCAAATTATGTTTCTTTCTTGATTAAACTTTATAGGGCTAAGTTTATAAAATTTAAACTGACCCAATTCATATTAAGTAGCCCAAATGTAAGGCGAATCTCGCGGCAGAAATCTCCTTTATAGCCCAAACAAAAGTTTGTCTTCAAACACCAGGCCCTCACGGTAAAACCTGGTTTGCTGCCGGAAAAACAAGTTTTTTTTTTTAAGTCATCCTTCTTCCACCTTTCACCACTTCAAGAAAGCTGCCATTGAAGACAACTAAGCATCGAAACAAAGGCATGAATTTCTCATGTAATTTGATATCATTTAAAAACACAGCAGCCCACATCAAAAGTATTATAAAATAGTTTTAATGTATTAAAACCAAGTAAAATATCAAACCAAAATATCCCAGCGTGCGGAAAATCAACGCGCATTTGCAAATTTTCATGAATATAAAATTTGCACAAACATTATAAAGACCCAAAGAAATAGTGTGGCTCGTGCAAATGTAATGTAAGACCTTAGAAATTCCAATTTACGGAAAAAGGGCAAAATAAATCAATTTAGAGTTCACGAAATTGTAATTCGATAAAAAAAAGCACATATTTTATTCTCTAGATCTCGGATATTGAAATGGATTTCACCGTTGGAATCATCTACATGAAATCCTAGTTAGCCGTAAAATTTATTGAATTAAAAACGGTCAAGATTACCACGTTTTTGAGCATCCCGGCGTTTAAGTCTTGAAGTAAAACGATTTTCGATGCTACGAAAGTCACATATAACACGTACTCGTTTGCCATAAGTGGCATGAGTAGATAAATGATGAAAATGGACGAACAAGATAGTGTCGAATGTCAAAACTGGAGAAAGAATGGAATAAATTAATTAAATTGTTTTAAGTCACAAGGCCGAAATGATGAATAGTCCTTTCATTCTCCGACAATTGGAACAAAAAAAACGTGAAATGGAAGGGGACCACATTTAGCCAAAAATGGCGTTTTTTAAAGGGGATGTCCTCCTTTCTGAAGCTGTAAGGAGAGTGGATAGTTGCGATCTTGATAGAAGGAAAGGCGTTCTCGTGGAACGGGCTGTGGACATGGTTGTGAGTTTTGACAAACTCCGAGAGGTAGGGTTTTCTCCCTACTTTCGTTTTATTCCCGTTTTAAGTACTTTACAAATGTTTGAGTCGAATGAGGCCGTTAGGGGCCGTTTAATGATCTCGAGCAGGACAATTGATAAGATTTTGAAACCAAAATGTTGAGCGTAACCATGAGAACGTTTTGGGTCATTCATTTCACCAAAATTATCATTCAGTCAATCATGTTTGAACGAAAAAATGGGGTGTAGTTTGATCGGTCGAAAACATAGGACAAATTGTGGAAATTTTTTTGACATTTTTAGATAGTCCGTGAAGTCTAGAAACTGATTTGGGTTGTTATGTTGAAATTATGCATTGAATTATGCTTTGGTGTTTATAAGACCGGAAATGGGTATGAAATTTGGTTCCAAAAGTGAAAATAGAGGTTGAATGAGTGTTTGCACATGAATGATATTATCTTGGAGTTCGGGGCCCCAATTAAAAATCAGTCCGGGTTAGTAGTAGTGGACAAATCGTCCATGTGTTGTGTGCTTGAATTGTTGAAATGAATGGCTTGAGTTGTGTGGAAATAGATAGGTTAATACATGAATTTAATGTGTTAATATAATGACATAATTATATAAAATATAATTGTGTTCGTAGGCCATTGAGATGATTTTAATATGTTAATGCATAAACTTAGTGTTGCTTGATGTCACAATTATATGGAATATAATTGTGGGTGTAAGCCATTGGAAATGGAATAGCGATTAGCTCAAGTGAGCAAATTTGGGAGTTGGTTGATATTGTTGAATTACATGTGTGATTCTAAATTGGATAATATATGCATATTGATATATTGGTTGAGAATGATTGAAATGGCATGATGCATCTCATATGCCTTTGGGGTAGCTAGAAATTAAGTGAGTGCGTGACGCGAAAAAGTGAAAGAAAACGAAAATGTTTTGAAGATTTGAATGATGAATTTCCGGAGAATGGGGTTGAGGCGGTCCACGGATCATTTGGATGAGGACCGTGAGTTTCGGAAGGTTCTCGACACATTCGCCTACGAGGGGATAGTCCCGTATTTTTACCCGATCACTTACGTAGTATAGTTTGAAAACAACAAGAATTGTTTTGAAAAGACATTTTCTCATACATGACTTAGGCGGGGTGTGAAATTGATGATGTGACCTTGAGGCAGGGTGTTCGTTGTACCGTCGACCGCGAATACTAAGTGGTGTCAGATGGCTTGACATTTTCCGCAATCGAGGCGAGTCTCCTTTGTGCGGGAGCTCTACCCAAATGCAAACACGCATATCACATCCCTGGCTTGATTGCAATATAATCCAATATATCAATCCACGTAGGTATCTGACCACGCCCAGGCGTAAATAAGACTCGATATACATGTGACTAAGAATCAACTATATACCCAATAGTTACAAGAGTTAATATGTTTTACTCTTATACAATACATACATTAAACTTAAAAGTTCTATGCATGTATACATCGAAACCGCTAACCAGCTTTCTTCTAATCACCGGTCTACAGGAGGCGAAGTAAAATCCCACATCCGCACGCTCCACATGCACCGTAAAATAATGTCCGCCGACCCGAGGTTGAAATTGTCTTCCGGTAGTGGAATGTCGCCTCAGTGGGCAGACTCTCACCACTAAGTGCGGTGCAATGTTCCAAATTAAATACACATTCAAGCAAATGCATGATCTGCTTGAATGTCTACATGAGCCACCTCGGATCCAGAGTCTCACGACTCCATCACACTCTTCAAGCCTCGTATGAAAATTATTATTTTGTTTGTTTGTGGGACCAATGCTCCAGATGTGTATATATATCCAATTGGGCCGCTCCGACTGATTGATATATTATTTTGTTGTGGACCACCCTCCCGGTGAATATCGATTGGTAGTTGACCGATTGATATTTTTAATTTGGACTACCTAGATAATTAATATTTTTAGACAACCCTCGAACCCAGTTTCCTACAGACTCGTCTCTATTGCGCTCAAACTCCATGGTCTGGTGTTCGGTGCATATGAATGCATGTCACCAATCACCCGTCTGATCCCAATTCACATGTAAATATATAAACATGCATACATATTTACAACAATCAATTCACACAATCATGTCCTTGTAAATTCTCATTTCATACATCCAAAATTAAACTTACTTGGGGCTATTAGTCGAGAGCACGAAATGATTTAATTTAAATCCTTTCGATCAAACACATATTTTCACAAAAACAATAATTTTTGTGAGAACACTCCTTCAGGGAATAAGTGAAACCCTTGGTTACTATTCAGAAAATGCAGATCATAGTTTTAGCAGCCAGACGCATTTCTAGACCATTTCTGACCTCATTCCAATCAATACATAATTTATCATGGAAAAACAAAATTTGCTGACAGCCGTGGTCGATCCACGGTATCACATGAATTCAAAAGAATTCATATTAGGTCGAGGTCCCAAGGGGTTTAGGACGATCAAAGCGACTAACGACCCTAGCATTCGGCACAAACATTTGTAAAGTAGCAAGTGGGAATAAAACTCAAGTAAGAAGAAACCCTACCTCAAAGTTTGTCTAAACTCCTTAAATACAGTACCCACCTTGAAGCCCTCTCCGCGTAGAAAAGCTTTCCTTCTTGTCAGAAGTATTGCCAATGGTCGGTTGCAGTGTTCTAGAGAAAGTCTCTCTCTCTCTAAAAAAAAGCTCAAAAATGGCTGCTGCAGTTTTTCACATATTCATACACTCACGTTTTTGCTTCCTTTTTTAGAGGTTGAGGCGACAACGCTAGCAATTTTGTTAGTGACATGACTTCTAAAATGGCCATTATGTCCCTTCGTTTCGAGTTTGACGATTGGCTCTATTTATTAGTCCATTTTCATCATTTCTCTACTCATGCCCGCCCTTGGCACATGATGCGTGTTATATGTGATTTCGGTAAGCATCGAAATCTTTTCACGGCACACCGAAGCGTGATGCCTCGAAACGTGTGAAATTAGTATGCCGGGTCGACGGAGAATTTTGCGTGCTAGCTAGATTTCGTGAGGCGATTCCCCATGGTGAAATCCGTTCTTCATCCAAGATCTAGAATTACGGATTTTTAGCGAAATTGCTTTCAATTTATGTCGAAATTAAATTTTGCCCTTTTTCGAGAATTGGAATTTCTCGGTCTTACATTCTCCCTCCTTAAAGGAATTTCGTCCGAGGTCGGGACAGTACAATCACTCATGCATATGCAGCGTGCACTCTATCATGCATGTAAATAGTCATTTAAATCTTAGCGACTAAACTCATTGCCTTCATCCCTAAATGAAGGATAAGGTGGCCCGCATCGTGTCCTCGCGTTCCCACGTTGACTCCTCCACTCCATAGTGCCTCCATAGCACTCTCACTAGCCTCACGGTCTTACGTCGCAAAACCTGATCACGGCTATCAACAATGCACACTGGTCCCTCCTCGAAGGTCCCATTTGTGTCAACCTCAATCATCACGATCCACCACATGTTTGGATCGGGTATAATTTCGGAGCATGGGCGTACGTAAAACACCTCGTGGACACGACAAATTTGGCGGTAATGCTAGTCGGTGCATAGCGGTGTAGGCCCTCACCGGTATCTCGAAGGGTCCAATGAACTCTCGGCGATAGCTTCCACGCTGTCGACCTGCGGCCTCTGCCCAGGCGTCGTGAGAAGGCGTGATCACGGCGCCGAAGCTGGGATCGGCGTCATCCTCATGGCTCTTACGCGTGGCGGAAGTGAAGGCATTGTCAAATCAAGCTCACAGCTACCGGTGTCTCCTAATCAAATCGGGGACCCGATGATGGAGCTCTCTCCACCTCGGTCCAACCTGAAGTGACTGCATGGCCTCCAGTACGATTGCCTCATACGGTGCCATCTGTATACTAGTCTGATAACTATTGTTGTAGGCGAATTCCACTAAGAACCGTGCTCCTCGACTGCCCTTATGATCGGGACGCATGCTGTTATGTCCTCTAATACACATTATAGTCCTCTCGGGCCGACCATGCGTACGAGGGGTGGAGCTGTTATTACTCATGGTCGGCCGTGTGCTCATAGCCTTACGGAAACTCTTCGAGGTGCGCCGTAAACCTCGAGTCCCTGCTCCAGGCACTGGATCACGGTGCTCCATGTGGCGGGACTATCTCTCGAATGGCCTGCCCAGGTAGAATCTCTCGAGGCGAAGGTCATCGCCGCGGCTAGAAAATGCCCGACCGTGGCCAGGTCCCGCATCACCCATCTTGCGTCGTAATACGCTCGTCGTGGCAAATGGGTCACAAGTCCATCGTGACATGCTCCCACTTCCACTCAGCCACCTCCAAATGCATTTGAAGTATCTCTTCGGCAGTGCTCGGCCTTTGTTGACATATGAAACATCGTCGAACAAAGTCCCCTGCGTGTCTCTTCATTCCACTCGATAATGCGTGACGAAGATCACGGTACATCTGCGTGCCACACGGATGCCACGACAAATCAGTGCAATGAAACTCCACGAGAATCTCCTCTCTCAAATCGGTGTTGGGGAACCACTACGAGTCCCCTATCGAACTACCATCTGCGTGAACGGTCGACCCTCGTCACCGTGCGATTGTACTCGGTCCACGATGGACGCTATCTCACCGCATCCACCTTGCCCCGGGACTCGATCACTGCGCTCCGCGAGAGGCGGTGTAGCCACCTAAACTCCCAGTACCACAGTGCACTTCCCGGTATCTTTATGTATTGTCCCACAATCTCGGGCATCCGCCACTCCGTATGCTAATAGCGCTCCTCGTGACTTCCTATGAGTACATCGACCACCACATTTGCCTTATCGGATGGTAATGCAAAGAGTGAAATCCTCCCTCTAGGAACTCCATCCATACATGTTGCCTCATATTGAGGTCCGTGCGTGAAAATATACTTCGGACTTTTATGGTATGAGTACCTTGACTCACTGTGAGTATAAGTAGTGAGGCGCCAAATCTTCCAAGGCGAAGACTACAGTAGCCAACTCCATGTCGGTGTGTGGGGTGATTACGCTGTGACTCTTCAGGCTGTTGGGGCAGTAAGTCACTACCTCCGGTTGCATCAAAACACATCCCCAATCGGCCCTCGAGGCATCTGATAGCTACCCACGTCCCCTTTGTCAGGGACTATCGAGATGGGGCGGAAGTAGAGTCTCCTCTTGACTCCTGGAATGCCTCCTCGCATGGTCATCCCGATCAAACTTGACCTCCTTAGAGATCCGACCTGGTCATAGATCTTTGCCAATCTAGAAATCCTCAATAAATCTCTTGTAATACCCGACCAATCCCAGAAACTCGTATCACCAGTGACTTTAGCCTCTCCCTGACTCATCCTTTTGCCTCTCGACCTTCTGGGTCAGTGGCCTCTAATCATGACACCACGTGTCCCAATCTCACCTCGGTAAGCGAACTCGCACTTACTCAGCGGTGTACGGTTGATGGTCTCTCGACAAGCGTAAGCGATCCTCAAGTGATACTCATGCTCCCACTTTCGGTAGGGTAGATCAAGATATCATCCACGAAGACTACGAAAAGCCAGTCTAAATAGGGTTGGAATATCTATGCATGAGATCCATAGATCTTCTTGGCGGCATTCGTCAATCCCAGAAAGGGCATCACCGAAGTAAACTCAAAGTGCCCATAGCAGCGTCTTCGCGGCGAGTCTTGGGGATATCACAGCTATCCCTAACCCTCAAGCGATGGTAACAATCACGAAGGTCTATCTTGGGAGTAGACTCGCGCTCCTCTCAATGATCAAACAAATACGTCAATCCTCGGTAATGGAGTGCAGGTTAACTTGATCGTAACCACATTCAGCGTCGATAGTCAATGCACGATCGAAGGTCTTGTCCTTGCTTCTTCATAAAAGCAGAACCGGAGCGCCCCATGAGTGAAGTGCTCGGTCTATAGACCTGTCCCGAGTAGTTCCTGTGGCTGGACTGCGAGGTTCACTGCTGACTCAAATGAATACCATCTATCTTTGAGTCATAGAGATACGTTGAAATACCATGGTGTAACTCAATACGAAATACACTACCCTGCGTGGAGTAGTCAGTAACTCATACGGAAAAACATCCACATACTCATACTACTCGAGAGGTAAATCTAAGTGCGGTCTCTCATCATCCTCTGAGGCCAGGCTTTCCTTCTTGATAACATGAGCTATCCCATTTTGGACTCGTACAACGCTATGCGAGAGCGAAATGTCATGCTTGTCTCCCTGAAACACCACACGAGTACAGTCCTGCGTGTAGGCGGTAACCCTCCTACGCTCATAATCGATGCTTGACCACATGGCGCATCGTGATCCATCCCGGGATGACCTTCGAACTCTGACGTGTCCATGATCCTCGGGTCCACGGTGAGTAGAGTCCCAGAGATCTCATTCGCAACCTCATTTATATCATCCCTATTCGCCTGGCCCTAGCGGAGAACTCACATCTGAGCTCCTCCAAGGTCCTGACCTCTAAGCTCAACTCGATCCTGGCCCGATCACGACGATGAATGAATGCGAAGCACCATAATCAAATAACACTCTAGCCCATAGGCGAGATAGCAAAACGTGCCTGCTGTATAGCAGGCGTCTGGCGGCTCGGCTGCGGTGTGTGGCGTGAATGCGCCTGGACCCACCGATGTCCCACGCACCCCCATGAGCCTCGTCCTCTGCCTTTTGCCCATGCGGCCTCTCGGGCACACTGTGAAATGTGGGGTGCTCGTGTAGCTCCACAGCCCCGGGGCCCGCCTCTCGGCTGTCTTAGTCTTTGTGGAGGAACGTATTGTGTCCTCTCTGTCCTGTACGATTGGGGTTGTGCTGTCCCCAAACCAGGATCCCACTGTCTCTGGGGCAATCCGTCTCATGTGTCCAGTTCAACGACAATGGTAGCACACACCATCATCACTTGTTGTGACTCTCATCATCTGCACGACCCGGTAACTCTCATGTCACGGCGGATGGCGCGACAGCTCAGGATTCCCTCATGAATTAGAAGATCTCTGCCTCTTTCTGAAGCCCGGAAGAAAGTGACGTCCTTATCACCGCTAACACCATCCGGGTGTTACGAGCATCCTCCGTCTCTCTCTATGGTCAGGCCGTCGACCATGGATCGCATCCGCAGCTGGCGAGACCTGCAATCTGGCAGAATGGACAACCGGTCCATTCTGAATCTCCTCACCTTGGCGGTCGATTGTACGTGATAAATCCCGACCGTCGGGCTAACTTTGTGAATCTAGCCACGTAGTCCATCCACGGTCATGGCCCCTGCGACTCCCAAGAACTCCACGAACCTTGCGGTCTCACCGGAAAGTACATACCCATGAGAGCGACTCACGAAATTACGCCCATGTCACGCCGCCTCTAGGTTTCTGAGGTCCTTGCCCATTCCACCATATTTGGGCTCTTTCTAGGCCCGGAGCGGCTAGTCTAATCCGGTCGCGTGGTAATCTCCATAGCCTTTAACACCTTCTCGATGCATGAACCAATGGTCTACCCTTGGCCAGTTTCCTCCCTTGTGAATGTGGGAGGATGGAACCAAGCACTAGGTAACCCTACGGAGGTTACTAGGATCTTCTGTCTACCGCTATATACCAACACTAATGCGATGGCATTGTTGTAATACCTCTGACCTCGGTAAAGGCTTGCTTATCAAATCTGGGTGATGGTCGAATGTCGGTGGTGCACGACCGGTGCCAGTGAACGTCCTCTACGTCCTCTCGTCCTCTGCCACCAGTCATCTACACAATTAACATGGCGATTAAATCTCAATCTGATCTACAAAGGCATAAACACGACCGAGACATTAATCATATGCAATGATTATCTAGCGTGGTCATTGCGTTTACCGGGTATTTGAGTCGTGTTCTCACATTTAAAATATTTTTATCAACAAAAATTTCATTTTTTGAAAATTTTATTTTTAAAAAATTTTATCTAATTATTTGATTTTATTTTATTTTAATTTAATACATTTTTTTGAATTTTTTTGTGATGAGCCGGTGTTCATGAGCCGGTTCACGAGCGTGTACAAAAATTGACTGGGAGTGATGCGAGTCAGCGGGTCAAAAAGCGAGTGAGTGCACCAATTACCACCGCGGCCACAGCCCGGCCGCGCGCCACATTGCTGTGTCCGCCTCCCAGCGCTGCTGCTGTCGCGAGGCGCACGCTGCCGCGTGCCCAGCGCTGCACACTTGCGCGTGCCGGCGCTGCGCCCCAGCGCTGCGCACCTGCTGCCAGCGCTCAGCCCATTACTGTGCGCGCGCGCCCGCGCACATGCGTACCCGCGCCTTGACCAGCGGTGCTCAAATGAGCGTGTAGCCATTTCGAGTTTACGCTCCCGATATTTGTTATTATTTTAAAAAAAAAAATTTCCTCATTCGATAACCTCCTTGCTACTCCACACATGCGTTGCTTGAACTTGCGATTTACACCTTTCAATAATTTTTATGAGTTCACTTTAAAATTTATTTAGAATTTTATTTCATTGTCTTAAACCGAATAAATTTTGTAAAATCTCATTATCTACCAACCAAATAAATTGATTACAATTTTTTTTTCATTCAGGTTTTACACTCTATAAACTCCTAAGATTTGTTTTCGACATAATAAGTGCTAATCACCTAAGCACCCCGAACATCCTCAACATATCACAAACCATGTTATAAACATCATTCATAACATCTGACTCATGTTATACATGATCACACATACCGACACCATGCATGCCGTGTTCTATTCCCGTGATTTCCTAGGTAATCTCATACCTACGCTTATCATCGAACCACACCAAGTGGTGATGGATACCCTAACCCGAGCTCCCTAGGTATTCGTATACCTAGCTCCTAATATATTTGTGCCCCAGGCAGGGGTGTCCGGGTTGACCGTCTGACCAGCTGAATACTCGTGAATGTCGGGTAACGATTGTTTTCATAATCGAGGCCAGAGTCTCACTCCAGCGCTGTACGGAGGCTTTACTCAAATACAAAACACATATCTGTCCCCGAACAATGCAATATAATCCAATATATCGATCCATAGATATCAGGACTCTTACTTAGGCCTAAACAATGCCTCGATATACACACCACTTGACTAAGTCAACTATATACCCAATAGTTACGGGGAGTTAATATGTTTTTACTCTTATACAATACATACATTAAACTTAAAAAGTTCCTATGCAGCTAGCCTTACATCAAAGCCCTGACCTAGCTTTCTTGTCCTCGGTCTACAGTGAATGGGTCGCACGCTCACATACGTAAAATATTATCCTCGACGGGTGAGTTAGTAACCGATGGTGGAATGCACCGTACTAAGTGGGCTCTGCTATGCCTAAGTCTCGGTCTGATGTTCCAAATTAAATACACATTCAAGCCGTCGCGATCCTGCTTGAATGTCTGCATGATACCTCGGATCAGGGTGTACTCCTGAGCTCCATCACACGCTGTCAGCCTCGTATGAAAATTATTATTTTGTTTGTTTGTGGACAACCCTCGATGTGTATATATATCAATTGGGCCGCTCGACGATTGATATATTATTTGTTTGTGGACTACCCTCAGATGAATATCAGTTGGGTAGCTCAGGCGATTGATATTTTAATTTGGACTACCCTCAGATAAAATTAATATTTTTTGAGCAATACTCCGAGGCAGATTTCTCCCAGAACTCATCATGCACTCACTCACCACTATAAATCTGGGTGTTCCAGTGTATATGGAGATACATGTATACCAATCCAATCTGATCTATTCACATGTAAATATATAAACATGCATATATTTACAAAACAATCAAAAATCACACAAAATCATGTCATGTAAATTCTCATTTCATGCATCAAATTAAAGCTCACTTGACTAATGATGTAAGGGCCCCACCCCGGCCCCTCAGACGAGGGTGGTCCACTCTGAGGCTATCCCCTGGCTCACAGGGTTTCTTTCGCCTCAGTGGAGGCTCGGGCCTAGGACCATGGCTTAGATACCCATTCGGTGGTTCGCTGCCAGCTGAGCTACTAGCCCGGTCGGTAGTGGGAACGTACCGATGGGCTATCTAGCTGGTCGAGTTGAGCCCGCGGGGCGTACTGTGGCAGGGAGGCTGTCTGTGGTGGAACCCCTGCTCGTCGAGTGGCAGAAGGGGCCCCTTACGAAAAGAGCGCCCAGCCTTATATCCACGGGTCCTCCTTGGCCTCAGACGCGGAGGTTGGGTGTGTCCCGATTCTGGGGCTGTCCCCCTTTGGCTCACGGGGTTTCTTTCGCCTCCGTGGGGCTGAACACGGGACCATGAGCTTAGGTACCATTCGGTGGTTCCCACTTACCAGCGGGCTAGTGGCTCGGTTGGTATGGCTCGGTAGTGGGAACTGCCTGGAATGAGTGCCTAACTAATGGTCAGGTCCAGCCAGGCAGCCCCCAGCAGAAACAACTGTGTGTTTCTCTCCCGTCGGTAGTGGGCTAAGCATACTTTGTAAGGGCCTTGGCCCATCAGACGGTGGTCCACTGCAGGCTATCCTAGCTCACGGGGGTTTCTTTGGTGGGGCTCGGGCCAGGACCATGAGCTTAGATACCCATTCGAGGTAGTTCCCACTACCAACTGGGCTGCCCTTACAAATCAAGAGGTTTAGAAGAATGTCGGATTGTGGCTTTGGGTTATGACGTATTACATGTATTAGAATTTCTTTAATTTTAATATATGTTGTATAAGAATAAAATTTGAACTCTTGAACTATGGTTGGATAGTTGGATATTTTTACATTGGTTTATGACAGTGGCGTTTTAATCATAGGCGCACTATATTGAATTTGTTTGGGACGGGTTTTTGCTAGGTACACTCTCTGCCTGATAAATCTTCCCATACAAAGAGACTACCCGTTACCAAATGAATGTCGGGTTACCCGACGATCACGTGATGTCCAGCGAGTTAATGGGTAATCAACGGTTACCTGGGTTCAAGCGTCTGGCGGCAATATCGAGAAACCTAAGTATACACGACTGCCTACAGGGCTTGAGGATTTGGGCTTAGGCCGTAGTCTTTGAGGTATAAGAACATCACCACTAGGTGTGGTTCGATATTAAATTTAGGTATTATGAAAGTTACCTAGAAAGGCTGGAACAAAACAGGACACGACATGTGTGTGTTTTGTGTGATCATGTGGATTGATGAATGGTTGTATGTATGTGTTGGTGTGTATGACATGTTGTGTGTGATGTGAATGTTTGCAATGTGCTTAGGTAAATCACTTACTGACATGTTGGAAAAATAAACTATGGGGATTTACAATGTCTTGGAACAAAAAATAAATAAAATAAATTTAAGCAATTTATGAAATAGAGCCTAATAAATTTGTTGGTGTCTTGCCCCGGAAAATGAAAGAAAATAATAAGTATATATTTTAGTGTTTTTCCACAGTGCCTTGGAAGGAAATGAAAAATATATATATAATGAAAAATAAATAAAAAATTTAGTCTGGAGACCTAAAATGAAGTCTTTGCCCATCGAGTAGGAGGCTATGCAGGCGCGAGGGCGCGGCGGGCGAGGCCTTGAGCGGGAGAGCACGTAGGGCGGCGGGAGACCGCACGAAGCCTTGACCAGCGCGGCTGGGGCGCCTGGCCCCGGGGCACCGGCCGGCGGCACGGCCCGGGCGAGGGGCACGGCGGCATGCAAGTGGGGCGCGCAGGCGGCTCGGCTTATGCGAACTGCAGGCACGGCACGAAGGCGTCTTCTTGAGGCTAGTGTTTGTCACTCAGTTGCACTAAACTGTTTTTTGGCCGGTTTGACTACAGTCTTGTTCTGAGTCGATTTTGGACATTGTTCATGAACCGGTTCATGAATCTTGTTCATCTAAATTTTCGAAAAAATAAAAAATTATTAAATTAAATAAAAATAAAATAAAATACAAGACAAAATTTTGAAAAAATAAAATTTTTCGAAACAATTTTATTAGAAAACAATATTTTAAATACATAATTGATTGTCTTGCGATACGTAATCCCAGAACATCGTATACAACTGATTCTCGATCAACATGAATAGTGTCTCGAAATTTCGCTGTTATACCTTGGGATCTTGTATTAATTTACTTGCTATGTGTGTGGAGAAATGGCTGAAGTAGAAGGGCGAGGGCATGAAGGCGTCGCGAGAGGGATGCTGTCGGGCCCCGGCATTTGACCCGGCCATTGGCACGATCGGCGGGCCTTTGTGAGCCGTAGGCCTGCGGTGCGATCGCACGGGCATGTGCAATAGTGAATCGAGGCGGTCGGCGACATCCGGCGTTTAGAAGCACATCATCCTCCTTTGGAAGCGAGAGGGGAGTGGATGACGCGCGAGGCATCCAGGATATGGGTCTTTGGTATTGAAGAAGGAGATCAACCTTCTTAGTTCGGAAAGAGACGAAGGCTTACGGTTATGAGGTTCTACGAGCCGGTCATCAGGGCGGAGGCAGTTAGGGTTGCCAATCGGGATTAGCGGATGGAATCTTATCATTGCAGTGATCCGAACATATATGAGATCCAGGGTTTTGGGGCTGTGCGGTCCCAGTCGGCGGCCCCGACACGGAGAGGGGACCACGTTTATTTCTCCAAACCTAGTATGGAGTCGAAGGGCCAGGTCCTAGTACCTCTGGACGGGTCACAGGCGGGACAGGAGCGCGGAGTGGGGTCGGCACCCAAGGTTTGAAGGCGGGAGTCGGGTCGGGCTAGACGGATGGCGATGTTCTGTTGCCGCCGGCACGGGCATATGAGCGAGATTGTCCTAGGAGTAGGGTCTCATGGTCTGGTGAGGCATCTGGAGACGGCCCGGGATATGTGAGTGCGTTTCTACTCTTCTGCACTTGTTGACTAGGTAGCGTTTAAGTGGATGCATCATATTTCATTCATTTGTTATCTTGTGTGATGGATTTGAACTTGGGGTTAAAGCCTTTGAAGAACCCGCATTAGATGTTCTTCCTAGGATGTAAGTGAAGTTGACTGATAGGTAGAGATTAGTATGGTGAGAGATCTCAGGATTTTGCTCATGGTGGACCACAGGTTGGGTGTCACGGTAGAGAGCATCATCACGCGTTTATGTGCCGCGGTAACATGTCCAGCGTGTCCAGTGAGGTGTGGGTGCACACGGTACATTCATTCACCCTCTTGGTGAGTGTGGGTTGAGTTGTCTTAGGGACTAGTCCCGATGAAGACTCATAGTTCGAGATCCCGGAAATGAAGAGTAATTAAAGTGTGTTGGAGCAGAAGCGAGAGGGGGTGGATTAATTCTCTGGGTGAGAAGCACGGAGTTAGGGTGAAGGGGCAGGGAGAGATCACAATTTACGTATTGGGTGTAGGGCTGGGAGATCTGAATTTACGTGTGTGGGTGTAAGAGACCCCAGGGGGAAGAGCGTTTAGAATGCAACTGTTAGGTGCACTGTAAAGAGCGGGAGAGATCCCAATTTAGCGTATGGGTGTAAGAAGGGCAGGGACGTCCGAATTTACGTGAGGGTGCAAGAGAGACCCATGGAGAAATTCCAAAATTGTGAGGGTGTAAGAGACAGTCAAATCCAAAATTCTGATAATGGATGTAAGAGACTGTGGAGATGTCAAATTTACGTATGAATGTAAGAGGCTCGAAGTGTAAGCCCGAGAAGGATTGACTGAGATGAAACACGGACATGGTTATCCCACGTGGACTTAGAGTTGAGTGATAGAATTCGGGAGTGACTCGAGATGAAAACACACGGACATGGTTATCCACCTTGGACTTAGAGTTGAGTGATAGAGTCGGGGGGGGTGACTGGTTTGGATACCCTTTGGAAATTGCATTGGGTGTTTGACCCAGGCGCGGGCTCGGTATATGAGATGTCATACATGACATGGACTAGGTTGACGATCTATGGAACTGTCAGCGATTGTGGCCTTGGGAAGGTCGGCGTTTACACACACAAAGTAAAGAGTTATTGTGAGAGTACACCGTTATGTGGATTATATCACGAGGTGTTAGAGGATGCGCTACGAGGCATCGATCTGGAGTCTATTGATGTTAGGGTGAAGTTAATTTGTTGCCCTTAGTGGAATTCGCCTACATGATAGTTATCAGTGAGTATGCGAATGGCACTATGAGGGAACGCGTGTATGGGGGCCGTGAATCCACCATTATATTGTTGGACCGAGGTGGGAAGGCTTCGTCACAGTCGTCGATTAGGAACACCTGAGAAGTGGGTTTGATACGGTAGCGTCTTCTCACGGCTTAGGCGGCGGGAAGAGCTATGCGTGTGCGACGTCGACCCTTAGAGTTGAGGTTGGGGATCGCTGGCAGCGTCTTGAAGGTGATGCACAGGAGAGGGGGAGGGAGTGTAGTTAGGTTCGATGGCGAGGGAAAGTTATTGCCGGGGTTCGTTGGGCCTTCCCGAGATGCACTCGAGGTAGGCAGCATTCGCGTGCAGTTAGGCGTTACCGCCCGAGCATGTCAGTGTCCACGGGTATTTCACGTCTCCATGCTCCCGTATACTCGGATCAACCTCGGGTGTTAGATTGGGGACAGTTGGGGTTGTGCCCGTGGGACCTTTGAGAAGGGACCAGGTGGCGCGTGCTGATGCCGTGATTAGGTTTTGCGACGCAAAACCGTGAAGCTAGTGAGAGTGTTATGGAGGCACTAGGGTGGAAGAGAGGGAGTCGACGTGGGGCACGAGGACTGTCACGGGCCACCAATCCTTCTTGTTTAGGGATGAAGGTCGTAGTTAGTCGTTTAATATTTCGTAGCCAGTTTACATCACGTAGTGGGGTGCACGTTGCATATCATGTGTTGTGTTGGTGTCCAAAAATTTAGGGACGAAATTCCTTTTAAGGAGGAGAATATAAGACCAGAAATTCGATTTTTGGAAAAATGGCAAAATAAGTAATTTCGGTTAAAAAAATCCATAATTTGGTATCTAGATCTCGGATGTGAAATGGATTTCAAGTTGGAATCGTCTCGCGAATCTAGTATGCGTAAAATTTCGTCGGTCCAGAGGCAGTCGAAATTACACGTTTCGAGGCACATCTCGTTTGGTCTTGAAGTAGAAACAATTTTCCAATGCCACAAAGTCACATATAACACATACTCGGTGTGTGCCGTAAGTGGCATGAGTAGATAAATTATATGAAAATGGACGGCCAGAGATAGTGTCGAATGTCAAAGCGGAGAAGAATGGAATAAATTAATTAAATTGTTTTTGTCTGAGAGCAAATAGTGAATAGTCACTCATCTTCTCCATTAATTTGGAGACAAAAAAAAGCGTGGAAATGGAAGGGGACTGGTAGCCAAAAATGGGTTTTTTAAAGAGAGGATGTCCTCATTCTCTTTAGGCGTGGGAATCGGACCGTTGGCGGGTCTTGGGCCGAGAAGGAAGACGTTCTGCGACGGAGGCGAGCTGCGTGGACACCGTTGTGAGTTTTGACAAACTCCAAGAGGTAGGGGTTTCTCTCCCTGCTGCGTTTAATCGTTTAAATGCTTTCTGAATGTTTGAGTCGAATGAGGCCGTTAGGGACCGTTGATCGATTCACGAGCAGGACCGGGTGATAATTTCAAATGTTGGGCAGAAAGTAGCAGTGAGAATTTGTTTGGGTGTTTCATTTCACCAAAATTGTAATAAATCATGTTTGAGCTGAAAAAGGCCGGGAATGGGCCGTTTGATCGGTCCCAAAACATGGGACCGAATTGTGGAAATTTTTTTGACATTTTTAGACGATCCAGTAGAAGTCGAGAAGCGGTTGGGTTATTATGTTGAAATTAGCCATTAAATTATGCTTTGGTGTTTATAAGGCCAGGAATGGGTATGAAGTGGTTCCAAAAAGAGTGGCTTAAGGTTGGGCCAAGTGGGCTGTATGGGCGACCACTTCTTTGAATTCAGGCTATTAAAAAATCAGTCCAGGGTTGTCTAATAATTGGACAAAAATCGATCCATGTGTTGTGTGCTTGGGTATTTGAAATAAGATGACTTGAGTTATGTGAAATAGATAGGTTAATACATGAATTTAATGTGTTAATATAATGACATAATTATATAAAATATAATTGTGTTCGTAGGCCATTGAGATGATTTTAATATGTTAATGCATAAGCTTGATGTGTTAACTTGATGTCACAATTATATGGAATATAATTGTGGGTGAAGGCCATTGAAAATGAAATAGCAATTAGCTTAAGTGAGCAAATTTGGGAGTTGGTTGATATTATTGAATTACATGTGTGATTCTAAATTGGATAATATATGCATATTGATATATTGGTTGAGAATGATTGAAATGGCATGATGCATCTCATATGCACTGGGGTAGCCTAGAAATTAGGTGAGTGCATGACATGAAAAATTGAAAGAAAAACGAAAATGTTTTTGAAAGGAATTTCACAGGATGAATTTCCGGAGAATGGGGTTGGGAGGCGATTAGCGGATCATTTCGGATAGGGACTATGACATTTCGGAGTTCTGACACATTCGGCGGAAGGATAGTCCCGTATTTTTACCAATACTTGTTAGTATAGTTTGAAACAACAAGAATTGTTTTGAAAAGACATTTTCTCATACATGGCTTAGGCGGAGTGTGAGGAGTCGTGAGACTGGGATGTGGGTTGATCAGTTAGGCATTCAGTAGGATCGCGCGTTTCTTGCTGAATGTATGTTTTCTTTGGAGCATTGCATTGTACTTAAGTGGAGAGTAGCCCACTTAGGGTGATTCCACTACTAAGCATTAGCTCACCTGGCCGAGGATGTCATTGAGTCTGAAGTGCGAGGAGCTTGGCTTCGTTTCTAGAAACGGAGGTTTAGAAGAAAATGGGATTGTGGCTTTGGATTATGACGTATTACATGTATTAGAATTTATTTAATTTTAATATATGTTGTATAAGAATAAAATTTGAACTCTTGAACTATGATTGGATAGTTTGATATTTTTACATTGGTTTATGATCCCAAGTGGCCGTTTTAATCATAGACTGCTATATTGAACTGTTTGGGACAGATTTTATGCAGGTTTTGTATTTGGGTAGAGCTCCCCGTACAAAGGAGACTATGCCCGATTTTCGTGAAAAATGTCGGGTTACGAGCATTCCACCAGTATTAGCGAGGTTGTGGGTAGTGACGGCCAGTACGTGGGGCGTCATGTAAATCAGTGATTGAACAACATAATCCAATCAAATTATATGTGAAGAAAAAATATCGAGAATGTACATACCTCGACCATTGTTAAGCAAGAAAGCGGAAAGCTAGGCTTGGAAATATTTTGGTTTTTCTAAACCCTTCTTAAAAAAAAACTTGATGGTGATTTTTCTCTGTATTTTTAGTGAGGCATTGGCTGAAATGCAGTGCTCTATAACATATAAAAACCAGAATATTCTGGTCTTACGAAGAGATTCTGAGGTTGGGGGAAATGTGTTATGGGAGATTCGATTTGAATTTAAAAATTCAAATGTTCATGAATCACTCTAACATGATTTTCACATGGTATTGTAACAAACTCCTTGGATTGTTAAAAAATTTAAAAATATATAAAATAAAATAAAAACAACAACTATTTAGGACAAAACTCTAACCATTTGGTATTAGATCTGGGGACCCTCCTCCCTCCCCACCCCCAATTATGAGATAAAAAAGTATGGTGTACCTTTAACAGCCGGATCTTAGCAAATTTGTTTGACAAGTGTAGTCTTCCACGCCTCCAGGAGCAGTCACCACGATCACCTGATGATTCATCGTCTTCTCCTTGAACTCAGACAGCAGCTTTTCACTTCTCTCAGCGGCCTATCCATTCCCACAATAAACGGAGTGAACTCACTCTCACCCGAATTTCCGATCTCATCTCCCGAAAACGAAACTTCTGTTTCGTCCGACTGTTGCTGCTGCTGCTGCGGGGCCGAGTTCTCGTTCCTTCTGTAAAATTGTAGCACCGGCAAATATATCTGGAAGAAATCAATAAGCGATTCGTAGAAATCATAAATCTTACCGGCGAATTTCCGATCCCTGAGCAGCCAATGGGAGCGATAGTATTTTCCGATAAGATTGTCGCCTTTTTCAAACAGTTGTATAAATAACTTCTCCTCATCGTCGATTCGACGATCCCCTTCTCTGATCTTAATGACGGTCGACCTCATAATTTCCAGAAAGGTTTTGACTTTTTTGAAGATCTTTCTGAGTGTATCGTCCTTCTTTAGATCTTTCACAGCAGGATTTAGAATCAATTCTTCGAAGAATTTTCCCAGAATGGATCCTGCAAGAGTTTCCATTATCGAGAATCCGGCTAAGTAGGAATGGGGTTTTAGCTCTCCAAACAAACGATTCCAGAAATAAAAATTTTACTCCTTTTTCTTGGGGTTTCTCGGCACACAAACAGATCTGGGAGATAGTCAGTTGCTGTAATTTAAGCCACCTGAGAACTTAGAAGGAAGTTCCATTAAAGACTTAGAAAGAAGACCAAGAATCTGCTCAGCAGGTCCAATCCACGGGGTTTGTGGATTAAGAAGCTTAATGAAACTTTGAGATTCTAAGTATACCTAAAAATCATAGTATATTAAAATTAATAACTTTTATGATGTTTAAAAGTCTATAGAAGTCATAATATAATAGATTAAATTTTTAAAAGTATAAAAGTCATGATTTGTGGATTAAGACTTTAAAAAAAGTTTATAAAAGTGAGGTGTATTCGATTATAATTTTATAGACTTTCTAAGCTATATATATATATATATTGAAACTAATTCTTCGTAGTAGTATAAATACTCGTATTTAAAGCTAGCATAAACTTTTTCAAAAGATTTAAAACGACTTTTTTATCGAATGAGTGAAGTTAATCAAATTTTTTAGGGGTAAGAGTTTAACCTTTGGATCCTAATAAAACAATTAATTATTTCTAAAAACTCATACAATTCCTAAAATTAGATAATTTTTTAGTTCTTCATATGTTAAGAATTAAAATGTTAAAAAAATGATTATTAAATCGCATACGAATTATTTTTTAATCGTTTACATCTAATCACAGTATTTTAAAAACTAAAAAATATCATAATCGTTTTCAAAAATATATCGAAATTAGAATCATTTACAAATATGATATTTGGGACTAAGAATTTGATCCGATTTTTAATCGTAATTTTATTCAATCACCTTCTTGTCTTGTTCAAAATAGAAATCAAAATCGAAAATAGAATAGCCACTCATACTTAAAATTTCTTCTTCTTGATTCATTATCAACTTTTTTTTATTGTTTTCTTCTTCTTGATTCATTATCAGCAAATATCAATTCATATAACCCGAGATCTATTCATTATCGGGTAAAATTATTTGTATGTAATATAATTTTTTGAGAAGGTTTAACAGATGTCTATTAAAATTAGTAATTTGATTAATCTGATTTTTAAATTTTGCTCTAATTTTTAAAATCATGTATGCCTATCGTAGTTGATGAAATAAAATATGATTTTTCTTATTCAAATTATAGTTCTTGATTGTTCATAAAATCACATATATATTGTTTTTTTGTTTGAATTGTTTCATATAAGTATGTGAATAAAAATATTTATTTTTTACATCGTTAATGTTAATGTTAAATCACATCAAATACATCTTTCTTGTATTTCATAAATTGATAAATTTTGGAAATTATAAAATTTTGAAATTTGATATATTAGGAATTTTGATTATTTAGATAAGGAAAAAAAATGAGGAATGTGTAATTCTTGAAAATTTAAAAAAAAAAAAAAAAACTCTTTGAAGTAATGAGTGGAATTAGAAATTTTGAGATGAAAAAAATATAAAAATAAATAAATAAAAATTTATTTTTAAATGTCTAGATGAAAATTTGAAACAAAAGAAGTTAAGAAATTTTATTTATTCAATAATTTTAAATAGCGTTGGTACTTTTTTAGACAAAATTATTTAATTATGATATTTTACTTTTATTTATTATTATTAAAAAATATGAATTTATTATAGTTATTTAAAGTTTATAAAAGTTTATCAATATGTGTAAAAATTTATCAATATCTACAAAATGACGTCAAAGTCTATAAAAGGTCATGTTTGGTTATAGCTTATTATTAATTATTGCTTGGTAAAATAGTTGATTAGAAGTAACTGATTGAAGGTTAATTTACCAATATGGACATAATAGATAGATATATATATAATGTTATTTTGAATTATCGTTCTTTTATTTATTTATAAATACTTTGAGATAAAAAAAAAAGAATGAAAGATGTGTTAAAATAACTTTTACTAAAAAAATGAATTAAGTTACATGTTTTTAATCTTTGAACATAGTATTTTAAATAGATAATCTTTAATAATTCTAAAAATATGGATAGTCTTTTAGATTCATAGGCATGTTGGCTTAGGGGTGTCAGATTTGACTACAGATCAACTCGCGGAAATCTACGTATGCCGTGTCGTGGGACCCAATCATCAATGCAAAAAGTAGCCTGGCAAGACTCTGGCATCATCTTCGTAAAATGTATATTTATACAAAATGATTTAATTACAATTTACTCCTGGCGAATTATAACTGCCGTAATTTTACAAAAACCGAGAAGGCGGTTTGGCCATTTCTTAGCTTCTAAGGCCAGTCATCCCATCCCCAAGTGCATCTTCGGTACCTGAAATAGTATTTCCTCGACGGGGTGAAGCGATACTGAGTGGAATTTACTGCAGGTTACTCACATATTTAAAGTCTTGTCTGTGTACGCCCAAACGTCAACACATGCTAATATATCACCCGTACATATAATAACAAAATTAATTATAAATCATGTTATTCAATTTACAAATGATAACATAAAAATAGCTCACATGGGCTAAGAGCTGAAATCCGACAGGTTCGGTCTTGGAGCGACCCACAAAATCCGCAATCAAGTATTCTTCACGGCTCCTTGACAGCCAACACAACATCACACAAATTGCATGAAGCGATTAAGTTGGATATTCAAAGCCACTCTAGGGTTTCTCGCTCGATTAAGAATCTTTGGGCAAAGCGCGACCATCAGAGCTCGACAAATCCTCATCCATTACATGATATGTAGTAAAGCAAGTAGGAAGAAAAACCTCTACCTTTCAGGGTTTTGTGAAACTCCCCAAGGCCAGTACCCACGTGTAGTCCTTGCGGGTGGAGAGCGGCTGGCTAGCACAACGGCCTGGGAAGCAAACGGTCCGTCGTGGTGGGAATTTTAGAGAGAAGGTGCCAGTCTCTCTAAAAACCCTCTCTTTCTCTATCTCTCTCTGTTTTCTCTCTCTCTTTCTTCCTTCCCTCCCGAAGCCCAGGGTTGGAAGACTTGGTCGAAGGAACAATCTCTCGTCTCCACGTCCATTTCTCATTGGATTATGGATCTGCTGTCAGAACTATCCGAAATTAACGTAGATTCTTCCCGTGAATTCATGAGGTCTTAATTTGTCGCTCGTAGGTACCGCCAGGCCCATGTTTGACCCCCTCCAATCGGGACACGTGGCACTTCTTGAGCCACTCATAAGGTGTCAAGTGTCCCGCGCTCCACGTGCCTCGCGTGAAATTCCATTGTGCCGGAGTCGGCGAGAATTGCGTGGTAGCTAGATTTGAGGCGATTCCAACGGTGAAGTCCATTTCATCCTCCGAGATCTAGAAAAATTCCGGATTTTGACCCGAAATTCTCATTTATCATATCAGCATGGATTTTACGAGGTCTCATGATAACAAAAAATAAATTATAGCAAAATAAAACAAAAAATTTAAAATTCATAATGTTTTTACTTCAAATATTCTCTATTTATATAGTTATTTTTATGTAGAACTAATATTTTAAAATATTTTATTTTGATATTATTCTTCTTTTGTTTATTGATTCAAATTATAATTTGAGATGAAATAGGAATTAAGTAAAAATATTATTATTCATTTATAATAGATAATTTTGTTTTATCTTCTTCCACCATATCTTTAGATTGTTTGTGTGCTTCATGTGCAGCCGGAAAAAATCAAAACAAGAAAAACCCAGAATCAAAACCATAGGATGTCATTAATCGGATAAATCACGAGCAGATCATAAGGAAAAATTGAATTTTGAATATTTTCACAAGAGGCGTTTCATAAAACTACGATTTGTAATTTTTCTCAACCCGAAGCTTAATAGGCCCTAGTATAAGCAACTACGGTTTAAGCTTCATCATCAAAACCAAAAATTGATGATTTACTACATTTGTATTATAACAAGAAGCTCCTTAGTTGTTAAAAAATTTAAATATATATATATATATATATATATATATATATATATATATATATATATATATATATATATATATATATATATATATATATATATATATATATATATATATATATATATATATATAACAAACAAACAAACAATTTGGTACAAAACTCTAACATTTGGTACAAGATCTTGGGACCCTCCCCCTCCGGCCCCAATTATGAAAGAGAGAAAAAGTATGGTGTATACCTTTGCATCGGATCTTATAATTTTGTTTTGACAAAGTGTAGTCTTCCCACATCCTCCGGGAGGCGATCCACCACTATCACTGATGATTCATCGTCTTCTTCCTTGAACTCAATGATGGTTTTTTTCACTTCTCTCGTAGCTTATCCATTCCCAAAGCTACATTTTGTGGCATTAAGCCTCAGCACCTCCAGATTTTTCAGCCTCCCGATCCTTTTCAACAGTGCTGATGGCTTCAGACAGGTGGTGATGCTGAGCTTCCTCAGATGCACTAAATCACAAAGCCACATTGGTAATCCCACCAAGTCATTGCGGAATGGGAAGTATTTATTTCCCGAGATTGAAAGCGAATTTTACGCGGGAATGCGGATGAACGATTGTTAAAAGCCTAATTGATCTTACACATAACCAAGGTTATCTTCTCCAAATTCTCCAGCTTTACCATGGTGTTGCAGAGGGTTGGAACCCGTGATGCCTAAAAAACATGTTGTTAAATGACCAACTCTCCTAAAAGCTCAAGCTTGTAGGATTTGGGTTTAATATGAATATCATGCTTCAACACCCTCCCTCACGTGCATACGGCCCCATGCAGTGCACGTGGAGAACGAAGTCCATTATAGACTTCCGAATAAACATAGGGATTAAGAATTGCAAGGAGAGGATTCGAACCAGGTTACTCTGCCCGAGACGAGCTCGATACCATGTTAAATGACCAACTCTCACAAAGCTCGGGGCTTGTAGGATTTGGGTTTAATATGAGATATGAGTGCTTCAACCGCATGTATGGGCCCGAGGAATATAGACTCAAGAGACAAACCACCAACAAGGCAAAAAGGTGGGCTTAGGGTAGGCTTGGGCGAGCCCCGGCGTGAGAGCTCGACCGTGATGATGCTTGGTTATCTCACAAGGCCAGGCCGAGTGAGACTAAGCTCAGTGGGCCGAACGGTGGCGAGCATAATCGATCCCACCCGGTTGTGAAACATCAGAGAGCGCTCCATCTTCATGATCCAATATCTACTCATTGGGAAGAAGGATCCCCCGATTCTGGCTCCTAATTATCCTCCTAATACGATTCGCGATAATGAAGAGAAGATTCCCTACTCAATTGGGAAGATGCCGTATCGCCATCTAATAAGGAAAGTCATCGTGATCACCTATGATAAATATCGAGCAATTCCACTTAGAAGAAGGTATGCAATCCGCAAAGCCATGCAGCTGACACCCCAAATCCGGGGTCCCATTGACAACCCGTCAACCTATGGAATTCCTGTGGATTTCGGGTTACACGATACCACATGGTTGTAATCACTATTTATCAGGATCCATATTTCCAAAAAATTCGAGCGAGTTCCTTTTTGTTTGACTCTACCCAACATACAACTTTGTATAAGCAGTAATCCATAAAGAGTTTATTTCCAACACTCTTATACAGAACATATATTAAAACTGGCTTGTTCTAATATAGTTTACTCAAACACCACCTCAATCGTCCCTTTCTGGGACCCATTCATTCATATTTAAATCACAAATATGAATTGCGTTAATAATGATCCATAAGAGTCACGACCCTCTTACCATAATTACACACGACTATTTGCTTACAATAGTCAAAATTAATTACAATTCTTTTCTTTTACATAAAATATTTTTATAAAGTATTATGAGTCACATATCGGCCTTCTTCCTGATCACGACGCGTCGAATTTGAAGTCTCCTGTACACCCCACATGCACGAAAATGGGTCCCTCTGGCCAATTGAGCATGCCTAGTAAAAAAATTCTCCTACAAGGGCTATTCCTCGCCTAAATGCACATGAAATGGTGTACATAAAACATCAAATCATATTCCATATAAATAATGTAATCCTATATGGAATGTTCCTTGTCATGCATGAGATGAGACTCCTTATGCCTAACACAGTCCCGAATGACTCCCTCACGCCGCAGCCAAGTGAAAAAACCGATCATTAGTGTTTCACCCAATGACTTAACCCGTGGACAACCCTCCAATTTTAATTTATCAATCTCGTGTGTTTATTTAGGTTGTGAATTTCGAGTCTCACGCGGCCGCCTTTACCCAACCAGATACTTCGCGAAGACTTTCATCGCTGGATCCATATGTTTGACCAAGAATAAAATTTGGGTCTTTCACCTTGGGGGAGGATCTGCCTCATCTTGCTTCACCCAAACACACGTGATTTATTCTTATATTTTATACAACTGTGAGTCTTGATTTTAGACGTTGTCCATTTAAACTCTACTCATTACAGAATGGTGAATAACATTTATATACACACCCCACACCCGACTCGACGCGATGTGACCGTGCATATGAAATGCATGATGCCAATGCATTCTCCTTCATGTTACATGTATATATGAGTGACACATGAAACATTAATACACCATGGACAATTATAATTTTTACATATAATTTACATCCATGCAATCCAGGTTAATACATCAAATAACATATATTAACATGTTATTCTTCACACTGCATATTATTTGATCAAGCAATAACACACAAAATGGCCCAAATCTCGGACTCATATACAATAGGGCACCTCTTGGTCCCTTCACGGTTCGTCACTGAATTACTATGATACCAAAGCACACCACAAAACCTGAAGACATCAGTCCCGGAATCAAGAACAAACCTGAGCCAAGTCACAGGACTGCCCGAAAATCTATGCAGGCTGTCCATGATCCACAGAATTTTAGCCGAGCGTAAGCAGTCCCAAAGTAGGACTATATGAAAACAGTCCCAAAACTCCTAAAATTCCCTACGCTCCAGTCAAAATTTGGAAACTAAAATTTGACCTTTCATGGCCTCTAAGCCAATCCCAAACCATTAAATAGCCTTTAGGTTAGAAATAACACAAGTAGGAAAATTCTCTACCTCGTAGAGTTTGACAAAACTCCAAGATTTTGGTACCCACGCGTAGCCCTCGCTGCGTGGATCAACTTTGCCTTTAGCCCCGACGAAAACCTCTGATCAGGTCAGTAAGAAATTTGATAAAGCGAAGAGAAGAAAAAAATCTCTCCTAAAGAGCTCTCTCTCCGAACAAAATGCCCTCCTCCTTTTTTACTTTCGTTTTATCTTCATTTTTTTAAATATTTTGAGATATAGTTCATATTGCTTCATTCGAGTTAGTTTTGCCTCAAAACAATTTATTTGTTTCAGGTTCACTATTTTAAATAGACTTAACTCAAGTCATTTCGACTTCAAGATTTTAAGTAAAAATGATGATCCTTTATCTCTCAAAAAACCTGAGTTGCTGAAAAGTTAAATGCGAGTTCGGGTCGAGGACATGTCTAAGAGCGAGAATTCGCAGTGACATGCCTTAACTAAGCTAGCAACGACGTCGCAAGAAAACTTGGGCCGAGAAGAGGTACTAATCCGAGCACCTCATGGAACCTTCGATGGCGTCAACGGCTGGCGAAGTCCCTCACAGTAATGACCGTAGCCCGGTGGATAGACCCATGCGGGACTACGCTTTTGAACGGTACACTACTAGAAGCGTCGAAAGAGGCATCTAAACTAAGAGCAGGTGGAAGCTAGATTCACTCTTTTTGGAGGGACCCTTTATAAACGGAGTTTTCTACACCTCCTCAAGTGCATGAAGAAGATGTAGCTTCATGTAGAGAGGTGCATGAAGGCGTCTGTGGCAACCATATCGAAGCTCGGACCTTGGCAGGAAAAACCCTAAGGCAAAGGTATTATTATTTGATGCTCAAAAAAGCTATCTGGGGCCCCAGTCGAGAAAATGAAAAATCGTAAAGAGCATGCCAAGATCTCCCACCTCCATCGAGCCATTGACCCGATCATAAGCCCTGTCGCACCATTTAGTGGGGGTTAGACAGGCCCCTACCCATTGGGAGAGGTCAGTGCAAAGTCGCCATTGTAGGAGTGGACTACTTCACCAAGTGGGAAGAGGTTGAGCCATGAGCAACAATCACCAAGCAAAAGGTACGTAGCCATTTTGGCGTTCCATAATATGCAGGTTCGGAATCCCAAAAGCATTAGTATCTGATAATGGAAAGCAGTTCGACAACCTGAAATTCAAAAACTTTTGCGTCGAGCTCGGAATCGAGAATTACAATTCGTCCCCAGCTCATCCGCAATCCAACGAACAAGCAGAAGTCACTATAAGGACTCTCAAGGCAGCATTGAAGACTAAGCTGGAAAACCTAAAGGGAAAATGGGTAGAATACCTCTCGAGGTACTATGGGCACTCTGAGCTACGAGTCTCTGACTCGAGAAACTCCGTTCGCGGCATTTGGCACCCTGGGGTGGTAGCCCTGTCGAGTTGGGCTCAAGTCGCTAGGGTTGGAGTTCTCAAGCGCCGGGCACAATGAGAGTCTCTCCGGCAAACGATCTCTGGAGGGGAGCGAGAGCGAAGTAAACGCGCAAAGACTACCAGCGAAAAGCGACAGGTACTATGATCGAAGGTCGAGGCCTAATAGTTTTAAGCACGATGACCTAGTGCTTAAGAAGCCCCTACCAACGAGAAAGACCCACTGCGGGAAACTGGGACCCAACTAGGAGGGACCCTATATCGTATTAAGGATAATCCGACCTAACAACTATGAGCTTCAAACGGAAGAAGGAAGAATAGCACGTCGCTCTGGAAAGTTAGGCACCTCAAGCGGTTTTACCCATAAACCTCAAATTGTATCTATTAATAAAGCGCAATAGTTCTGCACTTTACGTTTAAATATGATTTTCTATTATTGGACATCCTCCGGTAGATTTGTTCAAAAACCATGTAATGCACTCACACCCGTTTCACGCAATGTCCCCGTACATATGAAATGTGGAATGTCATTTCATGCCAATTCATGTTACATGCATGATGAGTATTACATGCAACATTAATAAATCATAGATAATTATATTTTCTACAGATAACTCACATCCATCAAGCATCTCACGTCAATACATCATATAAGCATATATTAACATGATTTTCACACAATCGACATATTATTCATTTTTTAAACGATAACACATAAAAGCGAGAACACACGGTCAATACTTGATGCGAAATTTGTAGTCTAGAACTACTAGAAAACAGCGAAAATTCCAATGTTTAATCACGAAAATTTTTGGGACTGGCTGTGACTCGCAGCGGCCCCAATGAACCCCATGCCATTCGATGACTCTTAGACCAAGAATAACCAAAGTATGAGAGAAACCCCTACCTCTCGGAGTTTGGCAAAAACCCCAGATTCTTATGCCTCATGTCTCGTCAGCGTAGATGAACTTCCTTTGCTCCAATGAAAGCAAGCGACCCAATCTCAGTAGATCTTAAAGAAGGTAGAGTTTCTCCTCCCTTTCCTTCTTTGCTGCCTTTTCTTTTCTTCTCTTTTTCTTTTCTCCTTTTCCTTCTCTTTCACCAGATACGATCCAACTTCATTCAAATTAGGAAATTCCTCCCCACCTTCCTCCTTGCCATATGTCCCTTCCTCATTTTTTCTTTCTTTATTTTCTTTCTTTTGGTTTTCCTTTCTCTCCACATATCGAAGACTTGGATTTCCTTTCTCTAAGGGTATGACACATAGCCTCATGGTCATACTTTAGACACTTTTGTTTTGACTTATCTCTCCATAACACGTGTCTTGAGCAGGCCATGGATCTTTACCTTTTTACTATTCATGTGTCATATATCACATGGACACATGCGATGAGTGGCGTTCTTTTCATAGCTCTCATTCCATGTGCACCCTCGACTCTTATGATAGCTGCACGGTCATGCTATATGGCACCACTCATGTAATGCCTGATGCCGATACCTTGAAGCATTGTTCGTCGATCTCGGAGGTCGACAAAATTGGCCAGGTAACTTAGATTTCGCGAGATGATTCCAATGGTGAAGTCTGTTTCGTCATCCAAAATCTAGAAAAATTCAAGGTTTTCAACCTGTATTATTACAAAAATTATCCTCTTGCCATTTTTCAGAAAAATTGAATTTTTCCCGGGTTTTACAATAACATCCTCTTCATTGCAAACCAAATATGGACATGAAGACAACCACTACATGCAAGATATTTCAAGTGCATTGCTTATATATATTGTTATTGGATCTCTAACGGCATTATTGTACCTAATTCTAATTGGAAAATTGTTGTACTACATTTACTTACATTATTTATTTGTATGTCAGTGTTTTTCAATGTAGACAATGAAATTACTATATGTAATAGTTAAACTAGTAGCCATTATGCATGAAATGAAAGATGGTTCATTATATTGTTTTTATATATGCAGTACCAACGAATTCGTATACAATCACATACTGCAGTATTTGATGCAAAATGGAACTCATACAAAATAGCAATAGTAATCTAAGTTCAAAATACCATAGTTGAGCAACTATGCTTTCGGAATAGTTAGGAGTTGTAGGTATTGAGCAGTGTAACATAATAGATTTTTGAAATGGTGGGGGATATCGATGAAACAAACAACTAAACGGGCCTTTTATCGCATCCCCTGAGTATTTTATTGTACTGTGTTTTTCTTTATTAAACATTTTGAGTTACAATGTATTAAATTGTCCTTGTCGGGACTCGAACCCAAGACCCCTTCCCTCCCTATACCTCGACTTTTGAAAAGTTGAATGTTCTACCACATGAGATAGGCATGATGGGCATAATTTTTTTTCCTTTGATAGCTAAACACTTTAAGTACAATGTAGTAAATTGTCCCCGTTGGGACTCAATCCCGAGACCCCTCTTCTTCCTATGCCCTGTCTTTTTAAAACGTTGAGCATTCTATCATATCAATTAGGCATGATGGACAAATCCACTACACTTTAAAGGTCAAAGAAGTAGCCCATCATGCCTAACTCATGTGCTAGAATGCTCCAACGTTTCAAAAGTTAGAATATCGTAGGGAAGGGGTGAGGTTCGAGTCCCGATAACAACAGTTTGCACATTTCTACTAAAGTGTTTAAGCTATCAAAAGGTCAAGGGAAGTAGTATCGTATACAGTTAAATGTGATAAACTTATTCAATGTTCGAAAAACGAAGATGCTGCACCACATAGGGAAGGGGTGGGGTTTGAGTCCCAAATAAACGATTTATAAAGTGTTTACACAGCCAAAAAAAATATCAAATTGATAAATCGAGTTACACTTTTATATCCGTTCGAGTAGTTTTATTATTTTTAGCGTTTTTTTACTAGTAAACCTTTAATTACAATGTACTAAATTGTCCTTGTCGGGACTCGAACCCAAGACTCCTTCCCTCCCTATACCTCGACTTTCTAAAAAGTTGAATGCTCTACCACATGAGATAGGCATGATGGGCATTTTTTTCTTTTGACAACTAAACACTTTAAGTACAATATAGTAAACTATCCCCGTTGGGACTCAAACTCGAGACTCCTATCCTCCCTATGCCCTGTCTTTTTGAAACGTTGAACGTTCTACCATATCAATTAGACATGATGGACAAATCCACTACACTTTAAAGGTCAAAGAAGTAGCCCATCATGCCTAGCTCATGTGCTAGAATGCTCAACGTTTCAAAAAGTTAGAATATACGTAGGGAAGGGGTTAGGGTTCGAGTCCCAATAAGGATAGTTTACTACATTCTACTAAAGTGTTTAACTGTAAAAAAAAGGTCAAAAAAGTAATCCACCATGTCTAGTTCATGTGATAAACTAAACACGTTCAGCGGGAATATACATAGGGAAGGGGTGAGGGGTTGAGTCCAATAAGGACGGTTTACTACATTCTACTAAAGTGTTTACCTGTAAAAAAAAAGGTCAGAGAAGTAGCTCATCATGCCTAGTTCATGTGATAAAGCACTTGACGTTTCAAAAAGGCGAGGCATAGGGAGGAGAGAGGTAAGGGTTCAGAAATTGACAAGGATATTTTACTACATTGTACTAAAGTGTTTCTTAATCGAAAAAAGGTCGACGATGGCCGACTTTTTAAAACGTTGAGCGTTCTACCACATGAGCTAAGTATAATGAGTATAATTATCAGCTGCATTAATACCTACAGCCTCAGCAAAGGCTTGCTTATCAAATACCGACGGCTGGTCAAATGTCGGTGGTGACGATGCCCAAGTGGGCGTCCTCTCCGTCCATAAATCCTCACACTAGTCATCACACAATTAACATGACGATTAAATCTCGTCTACAGTATCTCTAGGCATAAACACGGCCAGAGACACTAATCATACACATAAATCAGTGTATACAAATGGTCCTTGCATTTACAGGTAATGCAAGTCAATCAATTATACATTTAAAATATTTTTATCAACAAAAATTTCATTTTTTGAAAATTTTATTTTTTTCGAAAATTTTTATCTAATTTTATTTGATTTTATTTTAATTTAATAAATTTTTTTTTTCGAATTTTTTTTTTTTTGTGATGAACAGTATTCATAGGCAAGGTTCACGAACAATGTCAAATTGACTCGAATAATCTTGAGTCAATAGGCTCAAAAGCGAATTTGAGTGCACTAAGTGCACGACCTTGTGACCGCGTGCCCAGTGCCCTGCGCCCGGTGCTGCGCACGCGCGGCGCCAGCCCGCTCCACTGGCGGGGCGCCGGCGCCGTGCCATGCGGCGCGCCACTGCTTCGACCGACGGTGCTCAAATGGGCGGTAGCCCATTTCAGGTTTCTGCTCGATATTTATTTATTTATTTTCCTCATTTCAATTAGCCTCCTTGCTTCCTCCACACATCTGATTTAGAACATTGCCAATTTCTACACTCAATAATTTTATGAGTTCACTTTAAAATTTATTTAGAATTTTATTTCTTGTCCTTAAACCAAATAAATTTTGTAAAATCTCATTATCCTACCAACCAAATAAATTGATTAAAATTTTTTTTTTTTCATTTCCGGTTTACACACTGTAAACTCCTAAGATTTGTTTTCCAACATAATAAGTGCTAATCACCTAAGCACCCAAACATCATAACATATCACAAACCATGTTATAAACATCATTCACATAACATACAACTCATGTTATACACGCAATCACACATCAAACACCACGCATGCAGTGTTCTATTCCCATGATTTCCTAGGTAATCTCATATCTACGCTTATCATCGAACCACACCAAGTGGTGATGGATGCAAACCCGAGGCTCCACTGGAGTGTTATTATTATCACTGGCTCTACGATGCAGTTTGTGGCGCCCCCGAGCCCAGGGTGTCCGTTAACTTCTAGTCTGACCCGCGGAATACTTTCGTGAATGTGGTGTGGGTATTTTCCACTGAAAAATCGGGCGAGTCTCCTTTATTAAGGGGGCTCTGCAGTAAAGCTTGCATATCACATTACAAGCGATTTAGTATAATCGATATATCGATCACATGAGTATCTGACCACTTGGCTATAAACAATGCTTCGATATACATACTTGACTAAAGTCAACTATATACCCAATAATTTTAGCAGGTTAACCATTATGTTTTGCTCTTATCATTACATGCATTAAACTTAAAAAGTTCTAATGCATGTATGCATCAAACCTTCTTGGCTTTCTTCTAATCCTCGGTCTACAAGGTAGTCTACTCCTTACGCTCCTTGTGCACATGAAAAATATCCTGGCAGAGGGAGTGAGCTAATGCTGATGTTAGAATCGCCCTAAGAAAATAAATAAGTATATATTTTAGTGTTTTCGATGGCGGAAGAAATGAAAAAATATATATATAATGAAAAAAAAAAATTTTGGTACAGAACCTAAAATGGTGCAGCCCGTCTAAGCTCAGGAGGATGGAGCCTTTGGGCAGCCCGCCGAGGGGCGTCGGGGGCCTTGTGGGCGGGCGGGCGGGGCGCGCGGGCCGCGAAGGCCCAGGGAGGCGGGGCCGCGGTAGGCGCCATGTGGCTGCTGGCTGCGCGCGTGCGGGGAGTGCGGCTGCGCCGCCTTGGCAGTGCCGAGCTCTCGAGGGGCTGGCAGGCGGCGCGGCTGGGGCGCGGCCCAAGCTAGCTATGGCGCAATATAGTGGCAGCCCAGAGCGTATGGCGAATATGGCTAATTGTGGTATATTAAGCGAATCTGGCCATAGTGCCTTCAGCACAGAAGCCGGCTAGGCGCCATGAGTATGGCTGGCAGCCTTGGCTTAGCTAGCCTTCCTTGAGCGGCTGGGCGCGCCGAGGGCAGTGCAGGAAATGTGAGGCCTTGGCCCAGAGAAACGCGGGGCATCGGCTAGCAGCCGAGGAGCCAGCCTACCGTAGTATGAAACCTTATTGGCGGCCCGAAAGCGCAACTGCCTTCCTTGAGCTTGATGTGTATGAGCTTATGGTAGAAGCCCAGCCTTGAAGCAGCGAATTGCGCCTTCATGAGTCTGCAACATAAAAGCTATATATGTGGTTAAGCTATGTAGTATGGCCCAAGTAACAAGCTATGAGCTTCTTATGCCATCGTAGCTAAGCCTTATAGTATGAAGCTAGGCATGGCCAAACTCGAAGCTACTTAGCGCTATGAGACTTGGCCCCAGGCATGAGCCTTGGTTGCAGTGGCGCGCGAGGCGCGGTAGCCTTCGCGGGGCGGCTGGGCGCGGCGGCGGTCGCGGCGAGTAGCGGCTGCAGCCTTGGCGTGCCGTGCCGGCGGCCTGCGCGAGCGCGGCTACGCGAAGTCCGGCTAGGCAGCGGAGCGGTACCTTCCATGAAGGGCAGCTTGGCGCGCGAGGCGCGGGGCTGGCGAAGCGAGCCTGTTCTTGTAGCGAAGCCATTTGAGCCTTGAGGCCGGCTAGGCAAAGCCCAGCGCGTTGCCCAGCCTTCGCGGCGGCTAAGCCTTGGTAGCCCAAGGCGCGGCTGCCTTGGCAATAGCGGCCTGGCCTTGGGGCTCGGCGACACGGCGGGCGTATGAGAGCGCGGCGCGATGGCGCGAAACCTGGGGCACAGGCATAGCTGGCGTCTTCTTCAGGCGATGGGTTTTGTGCACTCGGTGCACTTTCGGTTCATGAATCTTGTTCATCACAAATTTTTCAAAAAAATAAAAAAAATAAAATTATTAAATTATATAAAAATAAAATAAAATTAGGCAAAATTTTCGAAAATAAAATTTTTGTTGAGAACAATATTTTAAATGCGTAATTGATTGTCTTGCATTACCTGTAAATGCAAGGACAATGCGTATACACTGATTTATGTGTAAGAATAGTGTCTCGGGGTTGTGTTTATGCCTTAGAGATACTGTATTGAGATTTAACTACCATGTTAATTGTGTAGATGGCAAGTAGAGGACGAGGACGTAGAGGGCGTCCACGGGGTACTAGTCAGGCCCCACCGGCATTTGACCAGCCATCGGCTTTTGATCAGCAGGCCTTTACTGAGGCCGTAGGGATTGCAGTTGCCGCTATCGCACAGGCATGTGCAATAGTGAATCAGGGCAGGTCAAGCGACATCCAGCGTTTAGAAGCACATCATCCTCGGTAGGCGGAGGGAGGAATTGGATGACATGCGAGGCATCCGGGATATGGAGTCTTTGGTATTAAGAGGAGGAGATCAGCCTTCTAGTTCGAGAAAAGAAGCTTGACCACGGTTCGCAAGGATTCTGAGCCGGTCATCGGGACCGGAGAGGCAGTTAGGGTTGCTAGTCGGGATGGGCGAGATGGTGTGCTATCATTGCCCGGCTGATCCGGACATATGAGGAGGATTGCCCACCGAGACGAGGATCAGGAGTTTGGGGTTGTCTGATCCCGATCCAACGACGAGACGGGGAGGACACAGTTTGTTTCTCCAAACCCTAGTATGGGTCAGAGGGACCAGTCACCTAGTACTTCGCAGACGGGTTACATAGGTCGGGACGAACGCAGTAGGGAATTCGAGGAATAGGGTTTGCGAGGCCGAAAATTAGGGTCGGGCTAGACGGATGGCCGTGCTACCATTACCGCCGGCTGGGCATATGGCGAATTAATCTAGGACGGAAGTCTCATAGTACAGAGAATTTTGAGCATACAAGGCTGCACTTGGGATATATTGAGAGATGCGTTTCTACTCTTGCATGGCTAACTGGAAGTAGCGTTGGTGGATGCATCATGTTCATTCATTGTTGCATCTTGTGTGATGGATCTGAACTTAGAGGTTAAGGCCTTTAGAGAAGCCACGTATAGATGTTCTTCCCTAGGATGTAGGGTGAGAGTTGACCTGATAGGTCGAGATTATGAGTGAGAGATCTCCGAGATTTTGCTCATGGTGGACCCTAGGATTGGGTGTCACGTGGGGCATCGTCACGGTCCTTGCGGTAACATCGCGTCAAGTAGGGTGTGGGTGCACGGTATGTTCATTCACACTCTTGGTGAGTGAGAGTTGAGTTTGTCTTAGGGACTACGTCCAATGAAGACTCATAGTTCGAATCAGGAAATGAAGAGTAATTAAAGTGTGTTGGGAAAAGCAAGAAGGGGGTCGTATATTCTCTAAGGTAGGAAACTGGGGATTAGGGTGAAGGGCAGGGAGATATCAATTACGTGTGGGTGTAGAGACAGGGGAGAGATCCGGAATTTACGTGTGGAGTGTAAGGGCCAGGGAGAGGCTTAAATTTACGTATGGGTGTAAGGGCAGGGAGGATCCCCGAATTTCTATATGGGTGTAGAGACCCGGGGAGGCGTCCCAATTTACGTGAGTGTGGGCAGTGGAGGAAATCAGAAATTTACGTGAGGGTGTAAGGGCCCATCGGAATATCGAAATTTACGTGGGTGTAAAAGACCCACGTGGAGTTATCGAAATTTACGTGAGGTGTAAGAGACCCGTGGAGAAATCCAGGCACGTGGGTGTGAAGACCTGATGGAGATGTTAGAAATTTACGTATGAATGTAAGGAACCGAGTGTAAGCGAAGAGTATGACTCCATATGAAAACACGGACATGGTTATCCGCGCGAGACTTAGGATTGAGTGATAGAAGTCGGGAATTGTTTCGAGATGAAAACACGGACATGGTTATCACCTTGGGCTTAGAGTTGGGGTGATAAGTCGAAGTGACTCGAGGTTTGGATACCCCTTTGGAAATTGCATTGGGTGTTGTTGAGCCGACAAGGGCTCGGTATATGGATGTCATACATGCCATGGACTAAGTTGACGATCCATGGAACTGTCAGCAATTGTGGACACAAAGTAAGGATTGTGTAGGGCTACACGTTATGTGGATTATATACAGGTGTTAGAGGACACGCTACGAGCATACGTCCTGGGTCATAAGGGTAGAGGATTAATTGCCCTTAGTGGGTCGCCTCTGACAACGATTATCAGGCGAGTATACGAATGGCACCATATGAAGCATTGTATGGGAAGCCATGTAGATCACCGTTATGTTGGACCGAGGTGGGAGAGAGCTCCGTCACTGGTCCTGATCTGATTAGAGACACCTCTGAGAATGTGAGTTTCATATGGTAGCGTCTTCTCACGGCTCAGAGCCGGCAGAAGAGCTATGCGGGTCGGCGTGGTATGGTTGGAGGTTGGGGATCACGTCTTCTTGAAGGTGATGCCTAAGAGGTGGTCGGTTGGTAGCGAGGAAGTTGTTGTGGGGTTCGTTGGGCTCGAGGATGCTCGAGAGGAGGTGGAGGCCTTTGTTAGCGTGCCGGTTGGCGTTACCGCCCGGCATGTCGGGTGTCCCGCGAGGTATTTCAGCGTCTCGCGTCTTTCCGGAGTATACTCCCGGATCAAGCTCATGTGGTGGATTGAGACGGATTAAGGGTTGACGATGGGACCTTTGAGGAGGATGGTATGCATTTTTATAAGCGAGTGATCCCGGGTGCTGCGACCTTACGACCCGTGAGGCTAGTGAGAGTGCTATGGAGGCACTAGGGAGTGGAAGAGTCGGCGTGGGGCGCGAGGGCCGTGATGCGAGTAGTAATCATCTTATTTGGGGATGAAGTGCGTGGTTAATTCGTTTAATATTTAAATGGCTAGTTTACATGCATGGTAGAGTGCGATTGCATATGCATGTGTTGTGTTAATGATTGTCAAACTTTCGGGACGAAATTCCTTTTAGGAGGGAAGTAGTAGACCCGAATTCGATTTACGGAAAAATGGCAAAATGTTAATTTCGGTTTCAAATTGTAATTTAGGTTAAAAAATCCATAATTTATTCTCTAGATCTCGGATGGCGAAATGGTTTTAGTTGGTCGTCTCACGAAATCTAGCTAGCACGTAAAATTCGTTGAATTCGAGACAGACGAAAATTTACACGTTCCCCAAGCGTCGCGTTTGGTGCAAGTAAAACAATTTTTCAAAGCCACAAAAGTCACATATAACATGTACTCGTGTGTCATAAGTGGCATGGGTAGAGAAATTATGAAAATGGACGGCCGAGATAGTGCCGAATGTCAAAACTAGAGAAATAATTGAATAAATTAATTAAATTGTTTTAAGTCACAAGGAGCCAAAATAGTGAATAGTACATTAAATGTATAATTAATTGGAGACGAAAAAAAAAGTGAAATGGGAAGGGGACTTCCGGTGGCAAAAATGAGTTTTTTTTAGAGAGAGAGGATGTCATCCTTCTCTCTGCATTGTCAGAATCGGATAGTTGGAGTCTTGGTAGGGAAGGCGTTCTCTGTAGACGGGCTCACAGCGTGGACAGGATTGTGAGTTTTGACAAACTCCGAGAGGTAGGGGTTTCTCCCTACTTGCGTTTTATTCCGTTTTTAAGTACTTTACAAATGTTTAGGTCGAATGAGGCCGTTAGGGGCCGTTTATTCGGTCTGAACCTTGGGACGAATTAATATGAATTTTGAAACCAAATTGTTGGGCAGTAACCGTGAGAAATTTGTTTAGATCATTCATTTCACCAAAATTGTAATAAATCATGTTTGTTGAAAAGGCCGGGAATGGGCCGTTTGATCGATCCCAAAACATGGGACAGATCATCAGGGGCCACGACATTTTTGGACAGTCCGTGAAGTCCAGAAACTGATTTGGGTTGTTATGTTGAAATTATGCATTAAATTATGCTTTGGTGTTTATAAGACCGATGGAGTGCATGAGTCGGTTCCAAAAAGTGAAACCGAGGTTGGGCCAATTGAAATTTTGCCATAGACTGACCTTCTTTGAGTTCAGGCCCCATTAAATCAGTCCGGGTTGTGGTGGACAAAAATCGTCCATGTGTTGTGTGCTTGAATTGTTGAAATGAATAGCTTGAGTTGTGTGGAAATAGATAGGTTAATACATGAATTTAATGTGTTAATATAATGACATAATTATATAAAATATAATTGTGTTCGTAGGCCAGTAGATGATTTTAATATGTTGTCGTAAGGCGATGTGTTAACTTGATGTAATTATATGGAATATAATTGTGGGTGTAAACCATTGGAAATGGAATAAGCGATTAGCTCGAATGAGCAAATTTGGGGCTAGTTGATATTGTTGAATTACATGTGATTAAGTGGATAATATATGCATATTGATATATTGGTTGAGAATGATTGATACGGCATGATGAAATACTCATATCTTCTTGGGAATTGCTAGGAAATTAGGTGAGTGCATGACATGAAAAATTGAAAGAAAACGAAAATGTTTTTAAAGAGATTTCGGATGATGAATTTCCGGATAGGGTTGGAAGGCGATCAGCGGATCGTTTGGATAGGGACTATCATTTGTTTGGAAGGTTCTCCAACACATTTCGCCTCGGAGGATGGTCCATATTTCTCGTCGCAGGTGAGTATAGTTCGAAAACAACAAGAATTGTTTTGAAAAAGACATTTTCTCATACATGGCTTAGGCAGGTGTGAGGGAGTCGGTGAGGACTCGGGATGTGGGTTGATCAGTTAGACATTCAAGTAGGATCACGCATTTACTTGAATGTATGTTTTCTTTGGAGCATTGCATTGTACTTAGGTGGAAGTGGCCATAGGGGTGAATCGCTCTTGGTATTAACCTTGCTGTCGGATATTGTTACAAGTACGGGGCGTGCGAGGACAGCTCGTCCTAGAGACCAGAGTTTAGAAGAAAGCCGATTGTGGCTTTGGGTTATGACGTATTACATGTATTAGAATTTCTTTAATTTTAATATATGTTGTATAAGAGTAAAATTTGAACTCTTGAACTATGGTTGGATAGTTGGATATTTTTACATTGGTTTATGAGCCCAAGTGGCCGTTTTAATCATAGATTGCTATATTGGACTACTTGGGACAGGTTTTATGCAGGTTTTGTATTTGGGTGGCTCAAATCTGAAAGGAGACTCTGCCCGATTTTACGTGAAAAATGTCGGGTTGAGCATTCCGCAGTATTCATGGAGTTATTTGGTAGTGTGGTGGCCGGAGTTTGGGGCGTCATGTAAATCAAAAGGCAGTTGAACTGACATAATCAATCCAAATTATACGGAAGAAAATGTTAGAATCACATACCTCTAGTCATTGTTAAGCAGAAAGCGGAGCCCAAAAATGTTTTAGTTCTTCCTAAACCCTTCTCAAAAACAACGATGGTGATTTTTTACGTATTTTTAGTAGGCTTAGGGAAAATGCGGTCTCTGCTTTTTTATACGAAGATCAGGCCATTACAAGTCTTCTGAAGAGTTGCAAGGGTTGAGGAAATGTGTTATGGGAGATTCAATTTGAATTTAAAAATTCAAATGTTCATGGATCACTCTAACATGATTTACTACATGGTATTGTAACAAACTCCTTAGTTGTTAAAAAATTTAAAAATATATAAAACTCTAACATTTGGAACTCACTCTCACCCGAATTTCCGATCCTATCTCCCGAAAACGAAACTTCTGTTTCGTCCGACTGTTGCTGCTGCTGCTGCGGGGCTTGAGTTCTCGTTCCTTCTGTAAAATTGTAGCACCGGCAAATATACCTGGAAGAAATCGATAAGCGATTCGTAGAAATCATAAATCTTACCGGCGAATTTGCAATCCCTGAGCAGCCAATGGGAGTAATGATATTCTCTGATAAGATTGTCGCCTTTTTCAAACAATTTTATAAATAACTTCTCCTCATCGTCGATTGGACGATCCCCTTTTCTGATCTTAATGACGGTCGACCTCATAATTTCCAGAAAGGTTTTGACTTTTTTGATGATCTTTACGAGTGTATCGTCCTTCTTTAGATTTTTCACAGCTGGATTTAGAATCAATTCTTCGAAGAATTTTCCCAGAATGGCTCCTGCAAGAACTTCCATTATCGAGAATCCGGCTAAGTAGGAATGGGGTTTTAGGTCTCCAAACAAACGATTCGAAATAAAAAATTTTACTTTCCTTTTTCCCGGGGTTTCTCGGCACACAAACAGATCTGGAGATGGTCGGGGCTGTAATTTAAGCCACCTGAGGAACTTAGGAGGAAGTTTCCATTAAAGACTAAGAAGAAGACCAAAGAATCTGCTCAGCGGGTCAATGTAGTTTTATTGATTAGAACTTTTGTAGCTTTCATAATTATAAAATATATAAAAATCATAGTATATTAGATTACTTTCACGGAATTATAAAGTATATAAAACCATGGTATATTAGATTAATAACACTACGATGTTTAAAAAAGTCTATAGAGTCATAATGTATTTGATTAAAATTTTAAAAAAGCTATAAAAGTCATGGTTTATTAGATTAAGACTTTAAAAAAGTTTATAAAAGCCAAGATGTATTCAATTATAATTTTTATACTCTCTAAAAGTATACCAGTATTGAAAAAGTCATTGACTTTCATATATATATATATATATATATATATATATATGAAACACTAATTACTTTTATGGTAGTAGTATAAATATACTCATGTACAAAACTTCTTACTGTAGCTTTTCATATTTAATATAATATATATATATATTAGAAAGTTCTACCTCCGATATGGAATGTGACATAATCGTAAGTCATTACGATGTCGATAATATTTATTTCCCGAATACTAGGCAAATTTTAACGTAGGAATCTAGATGGAACAACCATTAAAGTCGATTGATCTTACACATAACCAAGGTTATCTTCCTCCAAATTCTTTAGCTCTACCATGGTGTCGCGAGGATTAGGGCCAAAACCAGCTCTAGCTGATTCTCTTTAAATGGATGATAATGACAGGAGTGAAACATTAGTCCCAGCTAAATAATGGAGGAGCGTATTCATTACCACCAAGACCTTCAAATTATGCATTTGTTTTATGAATGGCTCTGGTTAATTAATTTATTAAGTTTAAACATATTTTATATTTTCCTCAAATTTTTCTTTCTTTCTATTTTTCCTCATTATTTTTTTCCTTAATATTTTTCAGGTTCCAAACGGAGCCTAATAGTATACAAGAAAAAAAAAATTTAGGGTGTCAACAATATAATTTTATTTAAAGGGCCAAAAAAATGATTTATCAAATAAAAAAATTAATTTTATTTTATTAATTGTTGTAATACATTAACATACATTATTATTTCTTGTATGTCAAGTGTTTTACAATGTCGGACAATGAAGTACTATATATGTAATAGTTAAACTAGTAGCCATTATGTATGAAATTCGTTATATTTTTTTTATACGAGTTACAAGCTTATATTCGTATACAATCACATACTCTATGTCGATACAAAATGGAACTCATATAAAATAGCAACAATAATCTAAGGTCAAAATACCATAGTTGAGCGACTATGCTCTCGAAATAGTTGGGCGTCGTGGGTATTGGGCAGTGTAATAGAATGCATTAAAAGGGGGATATCGATGAAATGGACGCACATCGGGTTCGAAACCTTCATCCGGACACACTTTAGATTGACCGGATTCACACGTCATAGTTTAACTAAACTACTACTATAACATAATGAATCTACTACCATAATATACGAAATCTACTACCATAACCGCATCATCTGCTATCATAGTGAAAACTTCTAAACCAACTATAATTCATGTCACTAAGTAGATTTAATCAAAGTTAGGTAATACATGCTTCAACAGATATATAATTTGAAACACACCAATATGGATTTAACTAAATTGAAACCATCTACATGTGAAACCAAGCCAAAATAGACTGAATTTAAATGAACACTACTTTTAGAAGAATTTACATCAAGTCTTTTAAAGCATTCCACTAAAAATTACATGAACATAATAATCGCAACAAAGGCAACAAAGCATACAATTACATTGAATAAAGCAATGCACTTCAATTTGGATAAGGACACTCCAATTCCTTCAACTCTTTTATCCCTCTCTTCATTTTTTGATAGGTACCTTCACAATCTCTAGCCTTCAATGATTTCATATGTTGCTAAACTTCTTCGATCTCATCCATCCCTTACGCATTTCTATTTTTCAATTTCTACATCTCTTGAAATTTCTTTAATGGTGGTGCACTTTAGAAACATATAATCAAAATATTACAATCACACTCTTGGCCACAAAATTGCAAAAACAAATGAAACTAAAAATCAATTTTGAAGAAAAAAAAACCTTTCTGTGAACTGATAATAATGAGGAAGAGACTATGTTTGATCCCCAGAGTTGCATTTCAATGTACTGCAAAAGAGAATTTTACCAGCAAGCAGAATTTGAAGCCAATGTAAGCCTTAGTCTTCATTCTTGGAGTCCAATCATCGAGCTCCCCACTGCTGGGCCATTTCTTGGTCACAGCCTATTTTCAACTGCTTGAGATCCATGACTGATAGGTAGCGCTCTTTCAATCTTGAGCACCTTCCCATGTAGAGCTTTGTCAAATTATACAGCATCCCCACTTGTTCCGGTAGTTTCTCAGTGAAAACAACCATATATCAACAAACACAACTTGTGTAGGCTTCCAATTGTTTCTGGCAATTCCTTTAGCTTTGTGCAGGCATTAAGCCTCAGCACCTCCAGATTTTCCAGCCTCCTGATCCCTTCCGGCAGTGCTGATGGCTTATGACAGTTGGTGATGCTGAGTTTCCTCAGATTTACTAAATCACATATCCACTCTGGTAATCCCACCAAGTCATCGCAGGAATCGATATTTATTTCCTGAAGATTAAGCAAATTTTCTGCAGGAATCTGGATGGAACAACTGTTAAAAGCCTGATTGATCTTGCACATAACCAAAGTTATCTTCTCCAAATTCTTTAGCTCTACCATGGTGTTGCAGAGGGTTGGAACCGAAACCCGCTCTAGCCTGATTCTCTTTAGACTGGATGATAATGAACCCAAGAGTGAAACATTAGTCAGCTCAACAATGGAGGAACCGTAATTCGTTACCACCAAGACCTTCAAATTATGCATTTGCTTTATGAACGACTCTGGTAATGTGTAGTGTTTTTCCATTGTCTGAAAGTTGATTATCAGGACCTCCACATCAGGCGCTGTGCACCGGCAGGCTGAACATTATATCTACAGGAAGAATAAAGCTTAGCAAATGCGTGCAGGTGCATTCTAATCAGGGGCCAGTCCAGGATTTTTTATTTGGGGTGTTTGCATTATAATAGACTATTAGTATACGAGAAAAAAAAAATTATTTAAAGGGCCAAAAAAAGGACTTATAAGGGTTTTTTTTTTTCTTTTTTTTGGTGGGTGTCAATTGACACCCCATAACAACATTAGATCCGCCCCTGATTCCTAATTAAAGTAAGCCGTGCATGGATACCAGATGAGAGTATGATGGTGCGAGGTGTACTTCTTTGGACCGCCACTTTCGGGAAGAGCTTGTTTCGATCAAGTCTCACGAATAGCCTCGATCCTCTCCTCCATGGGCTCCTCGCTCTTTCTGACGAATGGCCAGCCTGCCAGAAACGTCATGTTGCAAGACCAGCGTCGTCATCATACCAGGAGCTTCATCCTCGCTCGTCTTTCCTAGAGACTTAAGCATAAATTGTTTGTTCGGGGATGGATCACCCCAAATTTTCTAAAATAACCTACCAAGTTTGGCTATCAAACATTCAAATCTAATATAAGGGTGTCATGAATTGTAACAAGATAGTAAATCAGAGGGATGTATAAGATCACAAGTAAAGCTATCTATACGTGGCCTAACGAGGCCAAAGGAAAAGCCAGGTAGGAGCCGAGGCAGACCAAACCAATTTACATCAGCTACCATTTCTTGACCTAACCGACCATAATTTTGGAGTTAGGTAAGGCTAGCCCAACGGGCCGAACACAAATTGCCAATTCTAAACACAAATTTAGAACTATCAATCTAGGCAACTTGATCGGGTTGGGCCCACATCATGCCAAGGGAAAAACTAGGTAGAGTCGGGTCGAACCAAATTTACACATCGAGATGCCATTTCTTGGCTCCTTGACCCTAATTCGGATTGGTCGATTAATGACAAAAGTAGGACTCAAATTACCTGACTCTAATTACAAGTGAGAAAAAAAGGTAGTCGACCCCATACCCCTCGTGACCACGGTCGCGGGTCTGTAAGGATAGTTTACAAAGGTTGGAAATGCTTGCACTCCATTTTGTCAAGTTAGTACAATTCTTCACATATCTATAAGGCTTGTGATAGGTATTTTTGCTTGGTAAGGAAGCAGACGGAGTCCATAAAACACTCAGCCCGACAGCCTTCAAGGAAACTAAGTTACGTTGGAGGCAATCAAGAAGACCTTCCCCAGAATCCAAAATGGATTCACCTTCCGACAATTCTGATTCTCTGCTTTTCCACACCCATACAGGTTGGCCCGCGGGTGATCCGCCTCTGACCCGAGGGCAGAGGAATCCACTACATCTTTTCCTGGCTATGATTTCTCAACTCCACCGAATTAATAAATCAGTAAAGCTTTATATCCGTTCAGAGTAGTTTATTAATTTTTAACTGTATTTTTACAGTTAAACATTTCAGTTACAATGTACTAAATTGACCTTATCGGGACTCGAACCCAAGACCCCTTCCCTCTCTATACCTCGACTTTCTGAAAAGTTGAACGCTCTACCACATGAGATAGGCATGATGGGCATAATTTTTTTTTTCTTTTGATAGCTAAACACTTTAACTACAATGTAGTAAACTGTTCCCGTTGGGACTCAAACCCAAGACTCCTACCCTCCCTATGCCCTGTCTTTTTGAAACGTTGAGCGTTCTACCATATCAATTAGGCATGATGGACAAATCAACTACACTTTAAAGGTCAAAGAAGTAGCCCATCATGCACAATAAACTAATCTTTAGATGTCAAGCGTTCAAGAGTTAGAACATACGTAAGGAAGGGTGAGTTTGAAGTCTGACCTGCGGCTCAGTTTACTACACATTCTACTAAAATTTAGCGTAAAAAAAGGTAAGAAGAAGTAGTCCGTCGTATAAGTTCATTGTGATAAATAGTAATTCAAAAAGACAAAATATACATAGGGAAGGGTGAGGTTTGAGTCCCAGAAATGGGACGAGTTTACTACATTCTACTAAAAGTGTTTACTGTAAAGAATCAGAAGAATTAATACATCTGATTTCACTTTATATCCGTTCAAAGTAGTTTATTATTTTTAAGTATTTTTACTATTAAACAATTTTAATTACAATGTACTAAATTGTCCTTGTCGGAATGAGACACGAACCACTCCTCCTATACCTCGACTTTACGAAAGTTGGGCGGCTCTACCATGAGATAGGCATGATGGGCATAATTTTTCTTTTGTATTCGTACTTTAGATACAATGTAGTAAGCGTCACAGTTGGGACTCAAACCGAACTCCTACCCTCCCTATGCCCTCTCTTTTTGAAACGTTGAACGTTCTACCATATTAATTAGGCATGATGGACAAATCACTACACTTTAAAGGTCAAAGTAGCTCATCATGCCTAGTTCATGCACTAAGGCGTAAGCGTTTCAAAAGCAGCTCGAAGGGTGAGGGTTCGAGTCCAAATAGATGGATTGGCATTGTACTAAAGTGTTTAGTTGTCAAAAAAGGTCAGAGAAGTAGCCCATCATGCCTAGTTCATGCAATAAAGCACTCGACGTTTCAAAAAGGCGAGGCATAAGGAAGAGAGGGGTAAGGGTTCAAGTCCTAGCAATGACATTTTACTACATTGTACTAAAGTGTTTGCTTAAATCTCGAAAAATTCAGGCTTGATGGCGCATTTTAAAACGTTAAGCGTTCTACCACATGAGCTAAGTATAATGAGCATAATTTCTTTTTTAAATTAAATGACTGGGAAATCACCTTATCCACAACATCATCATAATCTTTATCCCCATCTCTTAAGAATCCTGCATGCCGAAGAAGTTTCTTGGATTGTTCATCATCCAACAAATCCGGTTGTAGAGTGACGATTCTTGGAAATTCATATCACCAGTGTAACGGAATCTTGCATTTTGTTTTAAATCTCACAAACTTATGAAGAGGGAATTCAGGTTCATCCCTATGATCAGGTCCACCCCAAACATCATCGAAAACCAACAGTAGAGAAGCAGTTTGTGGTCGGTTTTTCCGTCGTCGTTAAACTAGCGGTGGATGCGAAAGCGCCGTGGGTTGCAAATCGAGCATGGCGGGGAGAAGGTTATGCTCTACCTTGAAAGAGAAGATGTCCTCAAATTTTTCTGTTCAAACAACATGTATAAGGTGGTTATTCGGAGATTCACACCATGCTTTATACAAAAGTACCGAAATTGAGCAAATTAATCAGTTCTATTTTGGCCTTAAATCACCTATCTACATGTCTCGATAAAGTCATTCTTTAAGTATAGATCTAAGTTTTACTTTTTTTTTTTTTTTTTTTTATGATTTGTCGCTCGCATTTGCGATGTGTGGTTTTGTCGTCGACTTATTATGGTGTGATTGTGTTGTCTTGGTACAACAATGAACAATTCATAAAGCAAAACATAGTCGATTGGACAAATCACGTGGTCGTGATCGTTAGTATCTTCATAGCTGAAGTAAAGCGATATTATTCTAGTCATTATAGAATAATCAAATATATAGGCTTTGAGTCAATTATTTATGCTACTAACCTAGATGTTACGTCATCCTCTAAAGTTTTTAGCGAATTTGATTATATGTTGTCGAATGTAATCTTAGTTTGAAATTTAATCTGATAAAATTATTTCTCTTTTTCCAAAAAAAAAAAAAAAAAAATCGGAGTTCTATGTGGGGATAAATAATAATGAAACTTGGTCTCCTTTCGAACTCAAACTCGATCGAGCTTTTTTTCAAATGTTCAAAGCTCGACTCGAACATAGTCGAGTTACTCAAACTCGACTCAATAAAGCCCCAACTAGTGCATCATCATCAAAAACGTAATTTGTAACTATGGTTTTAAATTTTTTTAAGTTAAACAACTACGGTTTTAAGCTTCATCATCAAAACCAAAAAAATGGATGATTTACTACATGAGTATTGTAACAAACTCCTTAGTTGTTAAAATTTAAAAATATATATAAAAAAAAAAAACAACTATTTAGGACAAAACTCTAACATTTGGTACTGATCTGGGGACCTCCCCACCCCCAATTATGAAAGAGAGAAAAAGTGGTGTATACCTTTGCTGTGGATCTTAGCAAATTTGTTTAGCAAGTGTAGTCTTCCCACATCCCTCAGGGTGATCTACTCTCACTGATGATTCATCGTCTTCCTCCTTGAACTCGAACAGCTTTTTCACTTCTCTCAACTGGCCTATCCATTCCCACAATAAAAGCAGGTGAACTCCTCTCACCCAATTTCGATCATCTCCCGAAAGCAGAGCTTTAGTTTCTGTCAGTTATTGCTGCTGCTGCTGCTGCTGCTGCGTGGCCGAGTTCTCGTTCCTTCTGTTAAATTGTTGCACCGGCAAATATACCTGGAAGAAATTGGTAAGCGATTCGTAGAAATCAATAATCTTACCGGCAATTTTCAAGATCCTGTTTAGCCAATGAGAGCGATAGTATTTTCCGATAAGATTGTCGCCTTCTTCAAACAGTTTTATAAATAACTTCCCATCGTCGATTCGACGATCCCTTCTCTGATCTGTAAACCAGTCGTTATAATTTAGAAGGTTTTGAAGCTTTTTAAGATCTTTTCAAAGTCAACTTATCGTATTCTTCAGTCTTTCTGCAGCTGGATTTAGAATCAATTCTCGAAGAATTTCCCAGAATGCCTCCTGCAAATTTCCATTATAGAATCGGCTAAGTAGGAATGGGGTTTTAGCTCTCCAAACAAACGATTCGAAATAAAAAATTTTACTTTCCTTTTTCCTGGGGTTTCTCGGCACACAAACAGATCTGGAGATAGCCGGTGCTCTAATTTAAGCCACCTGAGAAACTTAGGAAGGAAGTTTCCATTTACGTGTTGACTTAGAAGAAGACCGAGAATCTGCTCAGCAGGTGAATCCTAATGGGTTTATTAGTTTGGACTTTCCGTGTAATTACAAAGTCTATACAAATCATGATATATTGTATTAATGATTTTTAAGATGTTTAAAAGTTTATAAAGTTATGGTGTATTTGATTAAAACTTTAAAAATCGCAATAATTAAGTGGTGTATGTATTGGATTAAGACTTTAAAAAGTTTTATAAAGTGAAATGTATTTAATTATAAACTTTTTATAAGTTTCTTTAAAAGTATCTTAGGAAAAGTTATTGAACTTTCGTAGATGTAGGCAATTATTTTTAATGACTTTTTAGTATGAGTATAAATACACACTCTTTCAACTCTTTTCTTGTTGTTGAAAAGATTTAAACAAACTTTCTGTCAGAATAATTGAAGTCAATAAGATTTTTTAAGTACTAAGGAATTTAACATTTATAGGTTATATCCTAATAAAAGAGATTCAATTATTCTTAAAAACTCCTTTAAGATTTTACAAAATTAGATAATTTTTTAGTTCTTCATATGTTAAGAACTAAAGTTAAAAAAAAAATGATTATTCTAAAATCATAATACGAAGCAATTATTTTTAATTGTTTTATACAAATATGGTATTTAAAAACTAAAAGTATCATAATTCCGCACGAAAGAAGGTTAAAAGCCAAACCATGAGACCCCCTAGGTCCGATTTTCCTTCTGTCCTCCTCTTATCTGGCATGTTTTAGCATAAAATGTTGATAATGAAAACAAAAAAACATTAAGGAATTCATCACGAATGCATCCGTGCAAATGAAAACCTCAGTTTCCTCGTTTTTACACACAGTTCTAGAACTCCCAAGAGATTTGAGCTCGAGGTTCATCAGACCACATTCCTCATGGATGCTCTCCTTCCCATGGTTTTATAATCTGTCATGTTTTACTTTTGCCAAAATGCAAACTCAGCAGCAATCCCATCTGCCACATTGGAACATCAGCTGTATGATCCGAACCGCAGCAACTGGGAGAGCATGTCACGCCACAGGGTTGCTGATGAAAGGATTTAGCTGGTCGAGATCCTCCACCAGCTAAAACCTCCACCTCATAACTCAAATGGGTTTTGCTGATACAGGCTGCTAAGAAGAAGCGCGGACGGATACGGCCGCGGCCGATACGACACGGCGGGACACGGGGATACGGCAAATTTCAAAAAAAGCCCAGGATCTGAATCTGACTTGAGACACGGCGTAATAAGATAAAATAAAAATAATTATCTTTAAATGTGTCCTTAAAAAGTAATTTAGATAAAAAAAAAACCCAAGTGCTCAAACATTGACTGAAATATTCAAACACAAACATAAGTAATACTAAAACTAAAGACTAATTTCCTTCTGAATCGAATAAATGGCTTCGATTGGGTTAAACGAGAAAAGATCCATGTCTCAAGAATTCGTTCTATGTCGGGTAGTGGCTCATCGCTCGATGTCACATTTTGGAGTCGCGCCGTTATAGTTTGGAGATCTCCTTGTGAAGTCGAATTGTTATGGACATAAACCAAGTCCTCATTTCTTTGTGGTGTCGACTTGTTTCTCTTCATGGAGTGAATGAAATTATAGGTGGTATACGATTTAACCTGACACGAGGATGATGTGCAAATTATCTTTAGCAATTTAATCTTGTAGATTGAAGCATTAGTGCGAAGTTCAGCAAACAGCCAGCGGAACTAATAGGACTCATGTACACGTCATTGATGGAATCACTACTAGAAAAATCTTCCAAAAATGCGAGAAAAAGTAGCATACTCGTATTGTTCCTCCTTTCACTTGATTGAAAACTCTCTCTCAAAACATTTTTCTTTCTCTTACTACTTCCATATCTCGATGTGGTGGAACACGATCATGAGACTCATCAAATATTGTTGACTATAATACCTACGAGTTGAGGTAATGACATAATTTATAAAGTTAAACATCATAGAATATTATTTATATTTAAATTATCAAAGCCTGCAATTTAAACTCTTGAATTACACCTTGGATTTAAGGAGGAATGGCTAGGAATGTAAGGTGTGGCTTTAGTCCATGCTCCACCAAGATTCCATTCACAATATCAAAAAACTACACAAGTATAATTACAAAATGATTCATATAAGTTCAAATATAATTAAAACTTTCAATCAAAACTTCAATATTTAATAATAAATCACCATTCTTTTGAATTTCTGTGAAGCTTTTATGTTCTTTCTTATAAATGGCTTCCTTCACTTTTCGATCATCGAATCCCACCACTCATGTATTGTGAAGGCAGGTTTGTGGTGTGTTGTCGAAGCATCTCATACATGGGTGTAAAGCAGTTCTTGTCACATCCATCCAAAAGTCTTCGTTTAGGATTTTTATCCTTCATTCTTTAGCTTTCCACTAAATCATCTTCTTTATACATTTCCCATTCTTCATATCACTAATTGCTCCAAGCCTCTTTTATTGTCTTAAATCGTTTAAGCATAACAATAGTTGAAGCAAAGCGATGTATCGGCCATGAAGTAACTTCAACACAATGATTATTAAACGTGACAATCATTGCATGATTCATAATGAAATTCTTGATGAAAAGAGGCATCGCGAAGCAGAATCGAAGCCATTGTTCCATGCAAATATTTCTTTGGGTGTGTTGATGAATTTGCACATATGTTCTTCAAGCGAAGATTGAGTATGAACCACACACGGGGTCAAAAGATATCGCAGAAACTTGTTTACAATATGTATTTCTTGCGGCATTATCGATTCTCGCTTGAACTACTTTTTGAAGACGAATCCCTTGTATAATGTTTATTAGCAAATCAGCTATAAAGTGCTTGTCCTTAGTCTCCCTTTCACAGTTTATTGCTTTCAAAAACATTGGTCCACTTTCTAAGACCACCATGATGTTAATAGGTGGTCTTCTTTGAGCATCTGACCATCCATCACTGCAAATGTTCACTCCTTTCTCGAGCTCCAAGTCTTCTTGATTGGTTCCGATAGATTCTCAAATATGCTATTATAAATACGCCCAATAATGTGATTCTTGTGCGTTATAACGGTGGGACGTAGCATAGAAGTTGACTTGCACTTTTAAGAAGCGCGGCGTAATGAGTTTCTGTGAGAGTGAGAACCTTTATTTATAAAACATCTAGCTATCTCCCTTTGTCAACTATTTCACGTGCGCATATTGAATGCCTTTGATTGATCAAATAGGCCTTTCTCCTTTTGGATCAAATAACTAGCACTAGAAGAGGATTTCTCAAAATTAGATGCTGCGTAGCTTGATGTGGGTAAAGGAACTTGCTTAAGATTAGATTGTTTCACCAACATTCGACTTCCTCCATCACTTATCTCAGCAATTTTCATTAGTTACTTTATTACAAGATGCAACCCCGGCTACTGTTTTAATAGTGAGCCTTAATTTCTATGTGCAATTCTATATGTTGTGCAAAAAATTGCGTTGAAAAACATTCCTCCTCCTTTTTAATTTCGCTTCTTTAGTGGCATTGCCTCCATAATGGAGCATTGTCATCTTGATTGTCTGTTGTTGTGGACTCGAATTTCTCATTGTATAGTGCATGACAAAAAAATCATGCATTTAAATAAATATAAATTATTTCAAAACGATCAATCCCAATTTTTGTCTATCATGGTGAACTGAACTCACTAAAATTTGCATATTTACATTCATTTAAATTCAAAATAAATTATAAACAATCATAATTAGTTCAGACTAAATTATAAAACAATTATACTTAGGATTCATAATTCATTCTTGCTCAAGTTCATGATTCACTAGTAAGCTCTTTTAGAATAAATTTCCCAACAAATTTGCAAAGTTATCATGCTATGTTTAAAAGCATCATAAAGTAGTAGCAGGTATTTAAATAAATTTGATCAAAACTATGTTAATCATGCATGTAACGACAATTTTAAATTTTGATTAAACACGTGCAACATGATCATGCCCAATTTTCTAAGATTATGGCTGTTGGATTTTATAGTGCAGGTGATGCCGTTCTTTAACCCTCCTCCTATTCAAACACCTAATTCAGGTTTGACCTATTCCAACCCTCCTGTTCCAGGTTTGAAATTCCTCCCCACCCCTCCAGGATTCAAGGTTCCAACTGCCTCCTCCTCTTTCCATAGTTGGACCCCACACACACACACACACTTGTTCCTACTTCCATTCCAAACAAATTACAAATTTTATTCAAAAGATATTTATCCCACAGCAGCATACCCTAGACGGATTTTCATCCTACAGCAGCATTCCCCGCGATTTACCCCCTTGCGGCCTTGCCTAACCTAAGGTTTGCATGCCCTCCCACCTTTCTTGCTTTTTCTTTCTTCTTCCTTCTTCTTCTTAGTGTGATAACGTCGATGACTGGCGTGAGTTCAGATTCATAGCCACTGCGTTATTTTCCGATTTTTTGGGTGATGAGAAATGATATCATAGATTCACGATTTCCTTTAGTGTCGTGTTTTCATGAAAAATCACGAATTTTTTGCGACGAAAGAAAAAAAAAACTTTAGAAATCGATCATTGCTTGAAAAAAAAAGAACTTACTACTTGATTAGCACACGCACTACGGGTATCGGCTACTCGAAGGCGTGTTGATTTCAGCTTCAATCCAGTTTTTGTGTAACCGTTTTGTGTTTGCGAGATAATCGCGTTTTTACTCTTTGAGGAAGAAGAGCAAAAACCACAGTTAGGTTTTTTTTGAAGCCCAAAGCAGAAAATGGCCTATAAAACCTGTCTAAGCCGTGTCTAAGTTGTGTCTAAACCGTGTCCAGCCGTGTCTAAGTTGTGTCTAAAGCGTTAGTAAGATCGTATCCAAGGCTGACCTGCATTTGATCAACGATACGCCCGTGGCGTATCGGACAACGTGCTCCGACCCAAATATCTAGCACGTATCCAGCGTATCCCGATTAATGGAAACACGGACGCCTTGATGCCCCGTATCCATGCTTCCTGACAAGGCTGAATGTGGGAGATGTTGGCCCACCTTGGGAATTTGCATACCTGCAAGCCATCCACTGAATCAGGATGAACCTGACAGCCGGAGACTTGGAGGGTGGAAGAAGGCAGGAAGCCAGCGCTGCCAGGTGGCCTGGCCCGCAGTTGAATCATCAATCATTCTCGAGTCGTGGAGTTGAGACAGTAGAGAGAACTCAATGGAGGGGTAACTGGAGCACTAATGAACACTAAATGGATGTAGAGATGGTGGAAACTTGGATATGAGTTTGATGATGAACCAGATGAGAGGTTTTGAGCCATGGAATAAGGGCGTGGCGTCGCACTAGCATTCGCATTGGCTGCATAACGGGATGGAGACAGAACTGGATTCCAAGGCACATGGGCTTGGATTATACGAGGCACATGGACGGCTGGTACGATGAGCATGGACTTGCTGATGTAGGCCACCCATAATATCCATGCGTTCCACGGACATCTGAAAATAGTCAAAATGCTAAACAGTAAATGAAACAGAAGATTTGATCAGCTGCACACACATTTGATTGGGGGTATAAACGCCTAAACTAAACAATAACTAATCCCCATGTCCTAGAGCTAAATTGAAGTGTAGTAAATATCCTGTAGAATGATTAAATTTCGTAACTTCTTATAATTACCTAATAGTGCATAATAAGACATTTTCTACTTATATCAAAAGAGTGAGTTGAACTATATCCCTAAAATCTAATGAGATAATGTTGAGATCAACAACAAAGTTATAGTCATATGACCAGAGTAAATAGTAATGAAACAGACATGGATTTGTGGCAACTCTCTTCGTGCGGGGCATTTGTGGGTCACATATTATTTTCAACTGCTTGTTGAGATCCATGATTGATTGTGGCAACTCTCTCAATCTTGGGCACCTTCTCATGTAGAGCTTTCTCAAACTACACAGCTTCTTCCCCATTTGTTTCGGCAGTTTCCTCAATTGGGAACAACCACTTATATCCAGCAAATTCAACTTGTTCAGGCTTCCAATCGTTTCTGGCAATTCCTCCAGCTTCGTGCATGCATTAAGCCTCAGCACCTCCAGATTTTTAAGCCTCCCGATCCTTTTCGACAATGATGATTGTTAGATTTGAATACCTGGTAAAAACGTGTGAATCATGATTTTATTCTTGTTACACCAAATACAGAATAAAACCACATAACCTAGAATCATGCATACTAATCAAAGAGATCAAATAAGCGATATTGTAGAAGACATGCGAATCCATTCTTGATTAGACAGTAGATGAAACTCTCTCAGTATGGAGGCTGGGGTTTTGTGTGCAGTTGTAAGCCTGCCTTGATGATAGTTCTCTCTGGGTGAGTGCGGATAATGCGTCTTGTGGGTTTAAACCCGGGGACCAATCAAGTGCTTAATTGCTTATGTGTCATGTGACCCGTCAAAACAACATTGGGGCAAAAGCAGGCTCCATTAATTCCATGTTTTATATTAATAGAAATAATTATATAATTATTTTTTGTGAACCTTTAAATTCAAGCGGGAATAGATCACTAATGCTATTAGGTTCTTGAATGAGCTTATTGTGATACGTGTGATTAGCTTGTGTTTACACTAAAGGAAATCTAACTAACAATCTCCCTCTTGAGGGTTTACAATCAATCAACTAAAAGGAAAAAACTTTACTAAAAAAAATGGAGTGTGTGTTTATTTATCAATATAAAAATATTAGAAATACAGAAAACAATCCCTTTTATTGTTCAAGATCTTGGCAAAAAAATAATTATTATTATAAGTAAAAGCTATATAACGTGTATGAATTAACCACAAAATGCCCCTAAGGAAGTACATCCTACCCCTAAATTACATCTTCTTTTTTATCTTTTTCTTCTTCTTACACTTTTAATCTGATATCTGACCACACTCACCTACGATAACATCTTCTTCTTCCCTCAATCTGTTTGTATTGAACTATCGTATTAAGCTAATCTAACCGTAACATCTTATAAAACACATTCTTTTTTCCTTGGATCACGATGTCATTCGAGGTTCTTCCACTCTTGCCTCGTCGGCCTCTTTGAAGCATTTGTGAATAAGGTAATCCCAAAACCTAACATACTTTTCTTCTTCTTCATTTGAACACCACTTGCCTCATTTAGAACACCCATCACGAGATTTCTATGGGAAGGAAGAAAGCTTCCTCACGAGATTTCTGTTGTAGTGTGACAATGCCACGTGTTTAATTTGTCTGAATGGGCTTTCTTGTTTTTAAAATTTGTACCACCATAACATGCGGGGGTAGTACTGATCGACCATAATGACAAAATATACAAAATGGAAAAAAAATGCAAGACTGATACAAATACAGTATGTTAGTGAGCTAAATTGGACATATGACTATAAGTCAAAGAGCATTTATGCACCTTATCCAGTACTTCAACATTCTTTGCCAAAATTTTGATCTAAATCCAATTTCCAGCGATAAAATGTTAAATATAACTGTTCAATATGGCACCTTCTCATATGCTGACTTTCTCAAACTCATGACTTCTTCCATTTATTCCGTAGTTTCCTGGTTGACAAACCTTTTATTCTCGACTAGAAATTAAACGTATTAAATCATTAATTGTTTATAGAAATTATAGTTTTCTGTGGAGCATTAACCTCATTACCAGATAAGGGCTTTAAAGGTTAACATGGGCGATATGAATGGAAGAATGTTTAGATCAAAACCTGCTGTGTTATACAATCTAACCTAAGATGAAAATGACATGATCTGTGGCGTAACTCTTCGATAAAGGTGTGGTTGTGGGCGGTGATTTGTTTGACGTTCTTCAACCGACTATGAAGATAACGGCGTGTTAATAATAACGAGACTCAGACAGTGGTTGGGTTGATGACACGAATAATTCAGCCGAACTGATTGTTAAAATAATAAAGTATGATGTGTCTGTGTATGTTCATTAAATGATTAATTAACATATTGATGTTATTGGTGTTGAATTAAACCAGATTATATTAATCCATGATAACTGAAATAACTTATTAAATGAGTTAGTAATTAATATGGTATTAAACAACATCCAGTTGGAGGTCAAGTCAGTGTTAGCGAGTCACATACCGAATACTGACCATTTATTAAACGTGCCCAGGCGGATCAGCCAGCGAATATGGCCTAGCAACGATTGCCTCTGGCTGGCTGCGAAAATTGTGTTGGGTTCGTATGGGTATTCGCGTGTTGTGTCAAATTTTCACCCGACCCCCAGCTATCGATCGCTTTGGGCAGAGGCCTCAAAGGAAACGGCTTGCGTCCGAGTGGAAGAAACTATACGCATATGAGTGTTAAAAGTTTCTCTCATATCCGATTTGGATGATGTCAATCCCCACTGCCCGTGTTGTTATGTTGTAATAACTGGAATGAAGTAAGGGCCCAATCACGACAGAACCGTGAAGTTGGAGAATTTGGATCTGCCACCGTTATGTGCGAGATCCGATCATGTGGTTTGCTTTAGTCTGACGCCCTCATTGACTTTAGCATCCCTATGAGGGTGGAAGAACTATGCTGTATTCTTTGAAAGTTTCGGCATAAAATGTGGACCAAAACCGCTCTATTTGATTCTCTTTGTTTGGATGATAATGAACCAGGGTGACATTAGTCAACTATTAATGGAGGAGCAGTAATTAGTTACCTGAATTCAATTATGCATTGTTTTACTGAATGGCTCACAGTTAGGTAATTTATTAAGTTTAAACTAATGTTTATATTTTTTCCTCAAATTTTTATTTTCTTTTCTATTTTTCCTCATTATTTTATTTTTCTTAATATTTTGAGTTCAAAACGAATTGTAGTATGCAGAAAAAAAATTTAGAACATTAATAATATAATAATTTTATTTAAAGGAATGAAATGATTTATCAAGTCCAAGAATAATATATTTATCTCTCATCCATGACTCTACATTTTCTGGCGGTGTTATTGGATCTGAAACATCATTATTTGATCTATTGGAAAATTGTTAATACATTTATAAATTGTATTTCTTGTATGTTAAAGTATGTTTTAATGTCGGACAACTCAAACCTCTCATGTAATAGTTAAACCCAGTATTTATGTATGAAGTACATTATATTTTTTTTTTATATCATAGGTCTAACTACTGTGTATAAAATCACATACTACGTAATAAGTGCAAAGTGGAACTCATAAAGGCATGGCAATAATCTAAGATTAAAATACCTTGTTGACGTATGTAAAGTAGTTGGGCGTCTGTGGGTGTGGTGTAATAGAATGCATTAAAGGGGGATATCGATGAAATGGGCTTACATCGGGTTAAACCTTTAATTAAGTTACACTATAGATTAATTAGGTTCTAGTGGATTTAACTAAACTACTACTGAACAATCAGAATCTATATCTGTAATATCTGAATCTACTACCATAACCGCATCTCATCTATACATAGTGAAAACTTCTAAACCAACTATCATTCATGTCACTAAGTAGATTTAATCAATTTTGAAGGATTGTTTAAATAAAGTTAGGTAATACATGCTTTGCAAATAGACATATGTTTGACTTACAAATTTATAATTCTTTATTGGAATTCATAATAATTATAAAATGAAACCAAATAAAATAGACTAATGAATTTAAATAGACACTACTTTCAGAAAATTTGTCAGTCTTTCTGTGACATTTCCTAAAAATTACATGAACATAATTATAACAAAGTAACAACGTACAATTTTACAGGTAAAGCAAATACTTCTGTTTGAATGGGACATTCGTTCCTTCAATATTTTATCTATCTCTAGTTCATTTTTATTATGAGTTACTTCAATCTCATGTGGTTTCATATGTTACTAAACTTCTTAGATCTCATCCATCTATAATTTGATTTTCAATTTCTATATCTTCAAATATCTGTGGTGGTGCACTTCTGAAACATATGATAAATGTACAAATCCTCTTGTGCAAAGTGCAAAAACAAATAAAATTAAAAATGAAGTACAGGAAAATTAAAATCTACTATAGAACTGATAATAATGAGGGAAGAGACTATGGTGAGTCTTTGGGGATTTGCATTTGATGTTACTGCAAAGAGAATTTTACCAACAGGCAAATTTCAAAACCAATGTAGCTCTTAGTCTCTTCATTCCTTACGGGTCTGAGTGTGGAGCTCCACTGCTGGGCCATTTCTTGGTGCAGCCTGGCCTTTTCAACATGCTTGAGATCATGACTGATAGGCAACTCTTAAATGGCAGGCACCTTCATGTAAGAGCTTTGTCAAGTCTGTAGCCTCCCAGCGTGACTAAGCGGTTTCGGCAGTTGCAATGACTTATGACGGATTGGTGATGCTGAGCTTCCTCTGAATGTACTAAATCACATATCCACTCTATTGAAATCCCACCAAGTCATTGCAGGAATCGATATTTATTTCACAGAGATTTGGGCGAATTTTCTGCACAGGAATCTGGATGGAACAAACTTTGTTAAAACCTGATTCGTTTTACAAAAACACAGTTATCTTTATGATTGCTAGCTCTACTATGGTGACTGCAGAGGTTGGAACTGAAACCCGCTCTAGCCTGATTCTCTTTAGACTGGATGATAATGAACCCAGGAGTGAAACATTAGTCAGCTCAATAATGGAGGAACAAGTAATTCGTTCACCAAAACCTTCAAATTATGTTTCCTTTATCAGATACAGTGCAGTGTTTGTTGACTCAGAGGATTGATTATCAGGACCTCCACTTCAGGCGCTTTCATATTTTACTTTCCGGCAGGCTGAACATTTTATCTACAGGAGAATAAAGCAGCAAATGCATGTGGTGCATTCTAATGGGGGCTGGTCCAGGATTTTATGTTGGGAGTGCTTGCATTATAATGGGCTAATATGGTATACAAGAAAAAAAAAATAATTTTATTTTGAGGCCAAGGACTTATAAAGGGTTTTCTTTTTTAATTGGGTGTCAATTGACACCCCATAACAACTAAATAAATCATACGATTCTAATTAAAGAAAGCAAAGCACATTACGTGGATAGATAGAAGAATGAGCCTTGATGGTGCCGGGGTGTACTTCTTTGGACGCCACTGGGGAAAGACTTTGTTTCTAGTGATCCCAAGAACATCTCTTCTCCTGTGGGACTGTGGGACTCGACGAATGGCGGTCTCTCGAGCGTCATGTTGCAAGACAAAGGCGTAAAATTATCATACCGAGCTTCGTAATCTCGGCTGCGTCTTTCCTAGAGACCAAGCATAAATTGTTTGTTCAGGGAGATAGATCACCCCCAAATTTTCTAAAATAACCTACCAAGTTTGGCTATCAAACATTCCAAATCTATTCAGGAAGGTGTCATGAATTGTAACAAGATAGTAAGTAGGAGGGATATAAGATCACAGTAAAACTATCTATCTAGCGACCTAACCAGGGCGAGGAAAAGCTGAGTAGGGCGGGCGAGCAGAGCCTGGGCACATTTAGCTACCATTTTGTGACCTAGCCCGGCCATAATTAAGATTTAAACGAGCTAATGATGTTTAGGCTGCAGATTGTAAATTCTAAACACAATTGAACTATTAATCTGGAAGTAGCTTGATGAATTAGAGCCCACATGTTGAGAAAAATAGTTAGAGTCGGGTGGGACCAAATTTACATCAGGATTCATTTTAAAAACCAGCCGACCACCCAATTTGGATCAGATCAAGAATTTATTGACAAGCTAGACTCACGTACCGATAATGCAGTGAAAAGACAGTCGACTGTACCTCGTGACCTGGATTAAGCGGTCTGTGGATGGTTACAAAGGTTGGAAATAGCCCGCACTCCATTTTTGTCAAGTTGGTACAATTACGCATATCTAGCGCCGGGGGAAAGGTAGCTCGTTTGAAACAATCGAAAGACCTTCCCAGTCTAAAATGGATTAACCTTCCGGCGATTACGATTCTGCTTTTCCACCTTTGTCTGGGTTGCCAGCGGTGTCCTTTCTGACCGAGGGCAGGAGGAATCCACTACATCTTTTCACATTGCAATTTCTTATTCCACTTTGAATTAATAAATCGGTTAAACTTTATAGTTGAGGTAGTATTTTTAAGCTGTTTTTCTTGTTAAACATTTTAATTTTCAATGTACTTCTGTTGTGTCTTATCAGGACTGAACCACGAAGACCCCCTTCCACCACTATACCTCTGACTTTCGAAAAGTTGAGCAGCTACACCATATGAGATAGGCACCAGTGACAATTTTTCTTTATGACTATTATCAGCCTAACACTTTAGTTATAATGCAGTAAACTCGTCCCGGCTGCGACTCAGACTTCAGACCCTTCTTTCCTATGCCCTTTAACCAGCATTCTAACATATCACTAGTACGACGACAAATCCACTACACTTTAAAGGTCAAAATAGTAGCTCATCATGCCTAACTCATGTGCTAGAATGCTCAACATTTCAAAAAGTTAGAATATACGTAGGGAAGGGTGAGGGTTCGAGACCCAATAACGACAGCTTTTACTACATTCTACTAAAGTGTTTAACCGTAAAAAAGGTCAAAGAAGTAGTCCATCGAGTGCCTAGTTTTCATGTGATACACCCAACGCCAAAAGATAATATACATAGAAGGGTGAGGCTTGAGTCCCAATATGACTACTTACTACATTCTTACTAAAGTGTTTACCCGCAAAAAGATCGTAGAATTAATAAAATCGCTACACTTCTATATCCGTTCGTAGTAGTTTATTATTTTAACTGTTGTTTTTACTTATTAAAACATTTTAATTACAATGTACTAAATTGTCCTTATCTGGGATCAACCCAAGACCCCTCCTCCCTACCTCGACTCTTTCCGGGGGTAAAGGGCCGAACGTCACTCACGGTATACGACGTGGGTACACAAAGGATAACTAAATGATTTTGGCTAATAATGTAGAATTATCTCGCTGGGACTCAAACCCGAGACTCCTACCCTCCCTATGCCCTGTCTTTTTGAAACGTTGAACGTTCTACCATATCAATTAGGCATGATGGACAAATCAACTACACTTTAAAGGTCAGAGAAGTAGCCCATCATGCCTAGTTCATGCGCTAGAACGCTCAACGTTTCAAAAAGGCAGAATACATGGAGGGAAGGGGTGAGGGTTCGAGTCCCAATAAGGACGGTTTACTACATTGTACTAAAGTGTTTAGTTGTCAAAAAAAGGTCAGAGAAGTAGCCCATCATGCTTAGTTCATGCGATAGAGCACTTGACGTTTCAAAAAGGTGAGGCATAAGGAGGAGAGGGGTAAGGGTTCAAGTCCTAGCAATGACATTTTACTACATTGTACTAAAGTGTTTAACCATCAAAAGGTCAAAGTGAGCCTCGACTTTTAAAACGCTGAGAGCATTCTACCGATGAGCCGGGCGGAGTACGAGCATAATTTTTAAAATTAAATGACTGGGAAATCACCTTATCCACAACATCATCATAACCTTTATCCCCATCTCTTAAGAATCCTGCGTGCCGAAGAAGTTTCTTGGATTGTTCATCATCCAACAAATCCAGTTTGTAGGTAGAGCCAATTCTTGAGAATCATTCGATAACCAGACCAGATTTTGGTATTTTAAATCTACAAACTTATGAAGAGGGAATCTCGTGTTCATCCCTATGATCGTCCACCCTAAACATCATCGAAACCAACAAGAGGCGCTTTGTGTTTCGCTTTTCCTTGGCCGCTGTTTAACCAACTATGGATTTGCGTAAATGCCATTGCAAAATCGTAATCATTGAGAAGGTTATGCTCTACCTTGAAAGAGAAGATGTCCTCAAATTTTTCTGTTCAAACAACATGTATAAGGTGGTTATTCGGAGATTCACACCATGCTTTATACAAAAGTACCGAAATTGAGCAAATTAATCAGTTCTATTTTGGCCTTAAATCACCTATCTACATGTCTCAATAAAGTCATTCTTTCATATAGATCTAAGTTTTTACTTTTTTTTTTTTTTTTTTTTAGGGGATTTTGTCAATTGATTTATATGTGTGTGTGATTTTGTCATCGACTTATTATGGTATGATTGTGTCATTGGTACAACAAATCGAACAATTCAAAAGCAAAACATAGTCAGATTGATAAATACATCAAATCACATCGCAGATAACGCAAAACCGAAATCATACGAGATTCTACCATTATAGAATAATCAATTATGTAGGCTTGAGTCAATTATTTACTAATAACCTGTATTGCCACGCATTCTCAAAGCTTTAACCGAATTACTATATATTTCTATCAAACGTATCGCTAGTTTGAAATTTTAATCAATAAAATTATTTCTTCTTTCAAAAAAAAAAAGAAAAAATCCGCCTATGTAGGACTCGACTAATACAGCAAGCTCGAGCTCGACTGAACTCAAACTCGACGAGCTTTTTTTCAAATGTTCAAAGCTCGACTAACATACGAAGTTACTCAAACTCTCATTCACCAAAGCCCCAACTAGTGCATCATCATCAAAAACGAATTTGTAACTATGGTTTTAAATTTTAAGTTAAACAACTACGGTTTTGTAGTTTCATCATCAAAAACCAAAAAAATACGATTACTATACAGATTGTAACAAACTCCTTAGTTCTTAAAAATTTAAAAATATATAAAAAGAAAAACAACTATTTAGGACAAAACTCTAATATTTGGTACTAGATCTGGGGACCCTCCCCCACCTCCAGAATCGCGAAAGAGAGAAAAAGTATGGTGTATACCTTTAACATCCGGATCTTGGCAAATTTGTTTGACAAGTGTAGTCTTCCCACATCCTCCGGGAGCAGTCACCACTATCACTGATGATTCATCGTCTTCTTCCTTGAACTCCAACAGCAGCTTTTTCACTTCTCTCAGCGGCTTATCCATTCCCAGCAATAAACGGAGTGAACTCACTCACCCGAATTCCTGACTATCTTCCCGAAAACGAAACTTCTGTTTCTGTCCGACTGTTGCTGCTGCTGCTGCGGGGCCGAGTTCTCGTTCCTTCTGTAAAATCAGCACCGGCAAATATACCTGGAAGAAATCGATAAGCGATTCGGTAGAAACTGGCAAATCTTACCGGCGACTTCCGATCCCTGCGCAGCCAATGGGAGCGATAGTATTTTCACAAGATTGTCGCCTTTTTCAAACAGTTGTATAGTAACTTCCTCATCGTTGATTCGACGATCCCCTGATCTTAATGACGGTCGACGTCATACCTGCAAAGGTTTTGACTTTTTTAAGATCTTTTCGGAGTGTATCGTCCTTCTTTAGATCTTTCACAGCTGGATTTAGAATCAATTCTCCGAAGAATTTTCCCAGAATGCCTCCTGCAAGAATTTCCATTATCGAGAATCCGGCTAAGTAGGAATGGGGTTTTAGCTCTCCAAACAAACGATTCGAAATAAAAAATTTTACTTTCCTTTTTCCTGGGGTTTCTCGGCACACAAACAGATCTGGAGATAGCCGGTGCTCTAATTTAAGCCACCTGAGAAACTTAGGAAGGAAGTTTCCATTTACATTATTTAATGACTTAGAAGAAGACCAAAGAATCTGCTCAGCGGGTGAATCTAATGGGTTTATTGGATTTGGACTTTCCGTGTAATTACAAAGTCTATATAAATCATGATGTATTGTATTAATGATTTTTAAGATGTTTAAAAAGTTTATAAAAGTTATGGTGTATTTGATTAAAACTTTAAAAAAATCTTAATAGTCATGGTGTATGTATTGGATTAAGACTTTAAAAAAAGTTTTATAAGAGTCAAAATGATTTATGACTATAACCTTTGCAGATTCTTTAAAAGATACCGAAAAAGTTATCATTTTCATGTATATTGTACTTTTAATTATTTTTAATGACTTTTTTAGTATGAGTATAAATACACACTCTTTCAAACTCTTTTGCGCCTGCTTCAAAGATCTTTAAACGACTTTTATCGAATGAAATGGGTTAATAGCATTTTTGCAGATAAGAATTTAACATTAAGGAGTTATATCCTAATAAAAGATTCACTATTCTTAAAACTCATACAAATTCCTAAAATTAGATAATTTTAGTTCTTCATATGTTAAGAACTAAAAGTTAAAAAAAAAATGATTATTCCTAAAATCATATACGAATAATTATTTTTTTAATTGTTTTACATACAAATATGGTATTTTAAAAACTAAAAATATCATAATTCCGCACGAAGAGAAGGTTAAAGCCAAACCATGAGACCCCCTAGGTCGATTTTCCTTCTGTCCTCCTCTTATCTGGCATGTTTAGCATAAAATGTTATTAATGAAAACAAAAACATTAAGGGAATTCCATCACGATGCATCCGTGCAGCCAATAGTTCCTCGTTTTATTCGTTCAGAGCTCCCAAGGGTGAGCTCGAGTTCATCAGATCCACATTCCTCATGGATCCTCTCTCCTTCCCATGGTTTCACCAATCCTGTCATATTGCTGTGAAACCCGGGAAATTTTTTTTTTTTTTTGAAAATGAGCGAATCGGTAATTCTACCTAATCCAGACAAACAAAACCTCAGATCTTTTCGTGACCTGACGACGAACCGATCACTGCTAATCATCTCGCGAATCTAATAACTAAACAACCGCATCGACCCCAAAGACCGTCATTTGTACGTGATTCGGCGACCTTAATCCGCCAATCATAGGCGCCATGAGACCCTGCACGGCACACTCGCACACTGCCACCAAGTGTCATGCCCCTGTGATTGCAATGAGCCATAAAGTGAGCTCAATGTCGTTTTTCACCTCATGCATGAGTACGAAAAGTGGCTGAAGCCAGGCGATGGAGAACACTTGGTCTCTGAAAGACCAAGTGTCAAACAAATGGATAAAAGAAGGCTCTCAGTCAAAGCAACTTGGTAGTTTGAGGAGAGATGGCAAACAATTCGTAGAGTAGCAGGAGAAGAAAGAAAAGAGAGAAAGAAAGAAAGAAAAGAAAGAAAGGAAGAAAAGAAAAACAAGAAGAAAGAAAGAAAGGAGGTTTTATGCGAAGCTTTTTTCCTCCATTGTTTCAGACTAGTGGATCAAGAGCTGATCCTACACACTTCAAGCAGGTGAGGGATCTTTCCTCCGTTATTTCATTGTTCAAATATGAAAATGGCACGGCCGAGCTCTGGTATGTTATTGTTGAACTAAGAACATGCAAAATTAGTATCTTTCCTCGCCATTTATTTGTAAGTCATGAAATGTCCATGAAAAGTAGCCCTAGCAAGGCTTCGATTCCATAACATTTTCATGCATACTATTATTGGTAGGACCTAGCTTGGTCCTTGTAGTGTTCTGCATCACACTGAGCCGATTGTGGCTACCGGTTTTGCGTACTAATACATGAAATATACATGCTGATACAAGAACAGCTTTATATAGAAACCGTTGATGTTAGGACCGGCTTTTTCATTCTTGTAAATTGCACTTTTTTCGAACCGATATGCGTAATTTGTGAATATTAACATGCAGAATTTTCTCGAACTAATATGCTTATTGCATGTCATTGCATGTGCCGCTTTTTCGGTTTTAACACTAAAATCAAAGTTGGCTTGTTATTACTTGAATGCAGAATTTTCGAACTAATATGCTTATCGCGATAATATTGCATGTGCTGTTTTTTTAACACCGAAAATCAAAGTCGGGTTTGTTTTTACTGAACGCAGTAATTTTCTCGAACTAATATGCTTATTGCATGTCATTGCATGTGCTGTTTTTCCTATTACTTGAATGAATGCCATGCAGAATTTTATGGAACCAATATGGTTAGTGCATGCTTATGTGATGTCTTGGATTTGAATATGTGGAATATTAACATGGCGCATGTATGTTAAATATATGAAATGTTGTGTGCACATTAGACATGGTGTTCATAGCACACACATAATTAATGCGATTAATAGAATGTCCATGTAGAGGTTTTCGCCATTGGTCATGGGTTTTGAGTGCGATGGCACAAATTGCATTGCATTAGGTGATAACACCACATTACATGAGAATGTGTACATGAGTACTAATTTGTAGCGCATTTGGTGTTGAATCGTGTGGGCTTAGGAATGGGACGAAGTCCAATTGAGTTCCACAGTGTTAAACGAAAATGGAAAATGAAATGTGTCGGGCATAGCAAGTAGGGGATAGATACCCCCCTCAGGTGAAAAGCCTGAAAACCTGGTTAGACAACGTATCCACCGGTGAAAGCCCGAAAAATGTCGGAGGGTGTAAGGGCTGCGTTGAGACCTCGAAAAGTGCAATTGCCCCGAAAAAGACACGAAGCGATTAAATAAATATCACATAGACTACGAGGTTTGTGAGATGGGGTCGGAATTGGCTCGATCTTGATTCCGGGTGGCGCTGCGTTAGGTGGTGGGTCGGAGGAGTTGACCGTGCTTGGAGCCCGTGTACGGTGTCGTCTCATACATGCATGTAGATTTTCCATGATAGGATGCGGTGTATGCATAGATTGGTTAATGGTTGAGGCGACCAAATGATCATTTGCATGTGCACCCCTAGGTAGGAAATAACCCTTATAGGATTTATCTCTCTTGAGTGTTAGCTCACCGTCGTGGGACCCTTTTTTAGTCTGGCGGAGACGGGTATAGGATGGCGCTCCTTAGAGGCGGGATTATAAAGCGGGCGGATGTGGCCTTGATTCTTGTTTTGTGTATATATTAGAGCGGCTAGTTTTAATATATGTTTTGTATTAGAATTGATGTAATAACTCTTAGATCTATAAGTAGTCTTGTAAATGTATGGGTAGTATGATGATGGGCCTTATTGGGCCATTTTTACTCATCTTATCAGGTCTCTCATGACATGAGACACCGCAGGTTCATGAGTTGTGATGATCAATGGGACCCCGGGTTTTGGGGGTGTCGCGGTTGAGTATCGAGGCCAGGTATCACGAATGCCTAGGGCTTGGTGGGGGCATGTGGGTTTAGGACATCTTTGTTAGTATTAGGAGCATCACGGCTGGCATGGCTTGGCGTTGGAGCTTGAGTTAAGAGTTACCTAGTGCTCGGAAATTGATATCCGGATCATGGTTTGACATCAGGATACAGGTGGTGGTGCCTAGGGAACCTACGAGACGAGGATTAGATCCACGGCTTATGCATTGTGTGTTTTCTATTTTATGCTTTGATTGTATGTGCATGATTGTGTGTGCAAATTACGTGAATTATATCGTGAAGTAGGATGTATATAGGAAATGCGAACACTAGGGTTGAGAAGCGTAACCTTAGAAGTTCGGAAAACAAACAGATGGTTTGGGATATTAAGTCTATTATTGGTCGGCATGTGTGTTAACAGTTGGACACGAAAATGATTCTAAACTTGCTGTTTGACTTTTGTAGATGGCAAGTAGAGGGGCGGGGCGTAAGTCGTCCACGGGGTGATGGTCGACCACCACCTGTTTTTGATCAACAGGCCTTCATAGAGGCCATGGGTGCTGCGATAGCCACAGCTTCACAGGCTGATGCAGCTAGAGTTTAGGGAGGTGCCAGTAACCTCCAGAGGTTCAAGGCACACCCTCTCCTCCATGGGCTTATGGCTGCTCTGACAAATGGCCAGGTCTCTTAGAAGGTCACTTTGCAAGACACAGGTGTCGTCATCATACCAAGCTTCATCCTCAGCTGCATCTTTCCTAGAGAGCAGTCAAAAATTGTGTGTTCAGAGAGACAGACCACCCCCAAATTTTTTAAAATAACCTCTAAGTTTGGTATCGAGCGTTCAGAACAATTAAAATATAAAGGGTATCATGGATTGTATGAGATAGTAAACCCGGAGGAATGTATAAGATCACAAATAGATTTTGTCAATCAAGCGACTGGCCGGGCAAGGGCAAAATTAGGCAAGTAGTGAGACCTAATTTTCATCAAGCGCCATTTGCTAGCCCGACTGACTAATTAGGATTAATCAGGCTAGCCCGACAATGAGACTCAAGTGACCCTAATCACAAATGAGAAAAAAGGTAGTCAGCCCGTACCTCATGACCTCAGATTAAGCGATTCTATAAGGAGAGCTTACGAAGGTTGGAAATAGCATGCACTCCATTTATGTCAAGTTGGTACAATTCTATCCACATATCTATAAGAGCAGTGACATGTATTTTTTCGTGGTAAGGAAATGAGCCCATGTCCGTAAAACACTCCTTGACAGCGCCAGGAAGTTAAGCTGTTGGAGGCAATCAAGCCTTCCCCGGAATCCAAAATGGATTGACACTTCCCCACAATTCAATGCTCTGCTTTTCAGGACAACTACAATTGGCCAAGAAGTAATCACTTCTGACTTGGATGGCGAGAGGAATCCTGACATCTTTTCTGTCGCAATTTCTCATTAACTCCGCCAAATTAATAAATCAGTTACATCTTTTTTTTTTTTACAACTAAACACTTTAAGTACAATGTAGTAAATTATCCCTGCTAGGACCCGAACCCGGGACCCCTCTTCTTCCTACGCCCTGCCTTTTTGAAACGTTGAGTGTTCTACCATATGAGCTAGGCATGATGAGCAAATCTGTTACATTTTAAAGTCCAGAGAAGTAGCCCATCATGCCTAGCTCATGTGATAGAGCACTTAACGTTTCAAGAAGGCATGGGGAGGAAGGGTCGGGTTGTCTTTAGTGGAGCTCAGTTTATTGCATTATACTAAAGTGTTTAACCGCCTCAAAAAAAATGTTAGAGAAATAGCCCATCATGCCTAGTTCATGTGGTAGAGCACTCAAAGTTTCAAAAACATGTGCATATGGAGGAGAATTCGGGAGTTCAAATTCTAATGAAACGACATTATGCTAAAGTGTTTAAGCGTCAAAAAAGGTAAGAGAAATGGATTTATCCACAACATCATCATAATCTTTATCCCCATACCACATGCTTAGTTCATATGGGGAGGCACTCCAGCGTTTCAAAGGCATAGCATAGGGAGGAGAAAGGTCAGGGTTCGAGTCACAGTAAGGACAGTTTACTACATTGTACTAAAGTGTTTAACCGTCAAAAACAGGTCAAAGAAGTAGCCCAACTTTCTGAAACATTGAACGTTATACCACATGAGTTAGACATCATAGACATAATTTTTTTAACTTAAATAATTGAAGTACCTTGTCCAACAACATCATCATAATCTTTATCCCCATCTCTTAAGAATCCTGCGTGCTGAAGAAGTTTCTTGGATTGTTCATCATCCAACAAATCCGAGTTTGTGGGGTAAAGCGATTCTTGGAAATTAAATACCTTGATGTAACTAGAATCTTGCATTTTGGTATTTTAAATTCCTGAGCTTATGAAGAGAGGGAATTCAAAGTACATCCTATGATCATTTCCACCCCCAGGCTTGTCATCTAGCAGCAAAGTAGAGAAGCAGTTTGTGTTTGGATTTTCAGCGATCGTTTAACCAACGGTGGTTGCATCACTTGTAGTCGATTCAAACCCGAACGCTGTGAGGAGATTGTTATGCTCTACCTTGAAAGAAGATGTCTTAAATTTTCTGTTCAAAAAACATGTAAAAGAGTGGAGTATTCGGAGCTCGAACTCAATCGAGCCTTTTTGGATGTTCGAGCTCGGCTCGATAAATAATGGAGTTACTTGAATTCGACTCGATAAGCTCGGGAATCAATGAAAAAATCAATAAACAAATGCCGAGCTTCGAGTCAAGTTTTATTCGATTAATAAAATTAAAAGCGAGTCGGGTGATACGATCTTTCGAACTTCGATTAAACCAGCGACTCGAGCGCTACTTGGAATTTGAAACTCATTTCGATTAACTTCGAGTGAATTCGGTATCTTACTTGTCAAGCTCAAATAGCTCCACGGTAAGCTTGAGTTTGGTTTTACACTTCTAGTTCTATATAATTTCTACACATTATATATATATATATATATATATATATATATATATATATATATATGTTGGGGTTCAAAGCTCCCTAGTACTAAAGAGGATTTGAGACACAGACAACATAGGCCATGGTTGAGGAAATGAAAATGGTGGAAAAAAGAAAAATTAGCAAAACTTCTCTTGAATAAATCGATATTTTAGTTTTAAAATAGGAGAAAACCTCAAATTTATTTCAAAGACATTGTTCTTGAGATGGGTTTTTTAAATTAAAAATTGTGTTGTAGATATATTTCATTGTTAAGAAAATATTTGGTTAAATAACCTCCAAATAACACAATATTTAGCAAATCCAACCTTCCTTGTATTTTTTTTTTTTTTTAAATAACTTATTTTGAACAAAATATTTCTTCTAAAGATGATTGATTTGATTACAAGACCTTTAAAAATCAAATTTCAGAAATCTAATCTTTCATCAATTTTTACAAAAATAGCCCTACTAGTCTTATATAAAAATAACAATTTCTTTTCAAAGACATAAATATATAAGATAATTAAGGACATTTTTGTCCAAAACAAGTTAATTTCTCAAGAAAAACATGGAAAATATTAGCTTTACAATGAGACCACATGTTCAAGGATTGAGGAAAAGAAGTAACATTTGGAGTTTTGTCCCAAAATATGCAATTAAAAAAAATATCAATCTAATATGTTTTAAAATAATACCTAAGCGTGCATCATCAACATTAAAATTGTAGTTGGTGACTACGATTTTCTAACCTTAAACTTAAAATATTAAATCAAATAATTCTTGTTTTTAAGTGAAAATTTTAAACCATAGTCACCAGCTACGGTTTTTGATGAGTTGGTAGGCCATCTGGCTTTTATAAAAACAACAATTTCTTTTCAAAGACAGATAAATATATAAGATAGTTAAGGACATTTTTGTCCAAAACTAATTTCTCAAGGAAAACATTAAAAATATTAGAGTTACACAAAATGAGACCACATGTTTAGGATTAGAGAAGAAGTAACATTTGGATTTTTGTCGAGAATAAAACATTTAAAAATAATGTAATCAATCGTTTTTAAATAATACCCAAACTAATACGTCATCATTAAAATCGTAGTTGGTGACTATGGTTTTAACCTTAAGCTTAAATTATGATCAACAATTACTGCTTTAACAAAAATTTTAGCCTTTAGTCACCAAGCTACGGTTTGGCGGACACACTAATTTAGGTATTTTTTCAAACCTATACTAAATTGTTCGGATTGCCTTCTGGCGCTGTTTGGTAAAGCATTCAAAAGTAAAAAATTACATCAAGGAGGGAAAGAATCCTGGAAGCAGGTTAGGTGGGAGAGTTTACTACATTGTATTGTAACAAACTCCTTAGTTGTCAATATATGAGTACATCAAAGGGAGGGAAAGAGTCCCTGGGCAGGTTCGGTGGGAGAGTTTACTACATTGTATTGCAACAAACTCCCTTGGTGTCAATATATATATATATATATATATATATATATATATATATATATATATATATATATATATATATATATATATCACTCTCTCTTTACTCTCATATATATATATATATATATATATTAGGACAAACTCCTCACATTTAGTACTATCTTAGTTATTTAGAAGCATTCAAAGTTTAAAAAATGTATGACATCCGGAGAAGGAGGTCCTTAGCTTGAGTCACAATGAGATGGTTTAGTATATTGTATTGTAACAAACTCCTTTGTTGTCGAAAATTAAAAAATAAATAAGTATTTTGGGACAAAACTGCAACATTTGAAATCTTAGGCTCAGTTGATAGAACATTCAAAGTTTAAAAATGTGAAACCCGGAAAAAAAAAAAAAATCCAAATCCTATGAGGAAGGGTAAAACAGTAATTTCGGTTAAAATCCGAAATTTTTCAGATCTCAAATGATCAAACGGATTTCACCGTTGGAATCGTCTTGCGAAATCTAGCTACCACGTCGAATTTCGTCAAATTCCGAGACGGTCAGAATTTCACGTTTTTCGAGACACCGAGAGTAATGTGGGACACTTGGTGCATTTGAGTGGCTCAAGATGAGACACGTGTCAAGTGGAAATCTAGTCAAACAAATAGGTACCGAGTGGGACGGAAGAAACGTAGTGGCCCAATGCACATGATTGGAGGAAATCGAGTAGATGGATAATTAATAAGGGTGTCCAGAAGTGCGTTTAGAATTGAACATGTGCGGTAGAGGGCGTCTCGGCGAGCATCTTCTCGTGGGGTTGAGGAGAGAGAGGGGAAAGGAGAGAGAAAGGCAGGCATGAATTTGAGAGGGAAGAGAGTTAGAGAGGCTACCTTACTCTACAGATTTTAGATGATCGGACCATCAGTTTTCGGCGAAGCAAAGAGGAAGGGAATCTTTTCTCATGACAAGGCCTGAAGTAGAGGCCCAGGAATCGGGAGTTTGGCTGAGCCTCGAGAGGTGAGTCTTCTCTCTTTGGTTGCTTTTTGCAGGGTTGTGTGGTGGTTAATCTTGCCTTAATGGGAATGTTTGGTTGTATTTTAAACGTAGGAAGTGCGTATTATGGTAGTCTGTGATGCCATTTGGGAGGATCTTTAAGGCGGTTTTGGGTGGGAAAGAAAGGAAATTTGGTAGTGAACATACGGTAAATTATGTAGAGTGAACTTGATGTTAGGCTTTTGCATTTCTCAATTGGGCGGCTGTAAATGAGGATTATGGTCCTTTACTAGCGAACAATCGATCCCGGCGAGAGTGAGCTGTGGGAGTGAGCCTATGGGGTCGACTGTAAGGTCGAATTCTTCAGAGGTCATTTGCCGAAGGTCGACTCATTTAGAGTCGAGTTAAGGCCCGAGTCGGTCGCTCGGTGGGTTGGACTCGTGTGACCTCGACCCGAAAAGGTTATAACTTCTTCGTCGACGCCCGTTTTGGTATTCTTGGCTACATCGGAAAGTTCATTGAGTCAGAAGCCATTCATATGCACAGGGAGGATAGTAGGTGAGCTCATCCGAGTCAGCTCGGCTCATCAGGATAAATGTCATTTCGGCGAGTCGGGTTAGATCGGATGGGTTTGACTCGTGTGACCTCCGACTTGAAGGTCATCAAGCACGTCCGACTCCGTTTCGGGTGTTCTTGGGCTCTATGGAAAGCCCATTGATTCAAGAAGCCATTAACCATGCTGTGGAGGATGGTAGGTGAGCTCAGCGAATTATCTCGGCCTCGACCGGTCGAGCTCGGTAATTTGGGTTTGACTAAGTGTGACCTCCGAGAGCAGGAGGTCATAAGCTTACTTCGTCCGGCTCAGTTTCGGGTGTTCTTAGACTCTATGAAAATCCATTGGTCGAGATTCAGCTATGTCTTTGTGGAGGGAAGTACGGGTGAGCTCAGCTAGGTCGAATCAGCTCGGCCCGGTCGGAGTCGGTCGGCTCGGCCAAGTCTTGAGTCGAGCTCATGAGGTTGGGTATGTGTGACCTCCAGCTTGGAAGGTCATGCTTCTTCGTCCGAACTCCATTTCGGGTGTTCTTGGACTCTATGTAAAACCCATTTAGTTAAGATTCTAGCTATGTGCCTATGGAGGGCCGTGGGTGATCAGAGCCTTACTGAAAACCTATGTTTTTATTTGTCTTGGAGGTTGTTTAGTTGTGTCGATATAAATAGCAGGTTTTGACGCAACTATTACTGACATGTTGTAAATTTATTGTATTGGGTATGGTATGGGCTGACTATAGGAGCCATGAGAGACCATATGGTTTTAGTTCAAAAGCTTGGACGGGGATAAAGGAATTCTACTAATGGGTTTCGATCCAAGATTGTGGTGGGTTGGGGTTTAAACTAGAAACTAAAAGTTTCTTGGTTTTATGGTTGTTTGATGTTCTCACAGGATGAGATTTGAACCAAGGCGGTTCATGTTTGTGTGAAGGGGATGTGAGGAGTATCTTGTTGAGTGGGTCAAGGTGTGACACAGTTGTGTTGTGCTTGTATGAATAACATGTCTGATGTGAATATGACATGTTAATATCTTTGTATGATGTATTAACATGGTTGTGCATGGAGAAAATTATATGTATTAATTATAATTATCAAACGGTATGTAAATGTTAAGTATGGCACTCATATATACATTTCACGTGAAGGAAAATGCGTTGGCATCGTACATTTCTTTTATCGCGCCAGTACATCGGCGTGAGTGGTGTGGGTTCATGGTGTTGTTTTTCAGGGGTTGGTGAATGGGTTGTAGGCGCTCGAAAAATGGGACAAGGTCAGTGGGAACTCCACGAGGTACAGAATGCCCGCAAAATGACGACAGTAAGTATGTGTTGGTCGAATTTGGGTGTAAGAGACTCGCGGTATCGTTCGAAAAGTTTTGTAAGGGTGTAAGGGCCGCGATGTGTATCGGAAAGTTACGTATTTGTGTGTAAGAGACCCGCGGTGTAATTCTTAAAGTTTTGTATGGGTGTCAGAGACCCGCGGAGATATCGGAAAGTTCAGTATGGGTCATAAAGAGACACAGCTAGGCGTAGGCAAAAGTTTTATCTGATTAACAGGGCCCTAGTCTTTGTGTTGTATCAGAAAAGTTACGTGTAGGTGTAAGAGACCCGATGTCAAAGAAAAGCTCTGTTGCGAAAAGAGGCCCACGCGGTTATGGTTATCGCGTAGGCTTGAGGATTATGTGATGGTCGAGATGGCAGGGATTAGTTCTTGCGTGCCTTGCATTGATCTTTGGTGAGTGTTAAGGGCTCGTAACATGTATTGGTATTACGATGCGATGGTTATGCGCTTAGCGCATAGGCATGTGTGAGGAGTCGATAGTGACTCGGGATATGGGCATGATGACATCTCATGCATGACATACGACATTCATGTAGACACTTTCACTTGGATGTGCATGGGTTAGTTTGATCGATTGCATGAGCGCCAGGTAGGAATGTACTTGTAGGAGATTATCGTGCGGGTTTTTCTTCGTACAAAATTAAATTAGGATCCCACCCCGGGTATAGGGAGTGTTCGGGAAAGGCGAAAAGCTCACTTTGAGGCGACTTTTGAGGAAGAAAGCCAACATGTGACTACGAATATATATTTTTGTAAAACATGTATGAAACATTCTTATTGATACATGTTTGTATAAGAGTGTAATTAACTCTTGAATTTACTATAAAATAGTTGGTTATATTTTGATAGTATAACCGGAAATATCACTGTCAAACTACTGAAACTGCTCACCCAGTAGATTTTGGATCCCCTTTCGAGTACGGGAGTGTTCGGGAAAATGGGTGCTCGCTGGTAGCTTTTGAGAAGAAAGCCGACATGTGACTTTGATTATATATTTTTGTAAAACATGTATGAAACATTCTTATTGATACATGTTTGTATAAGAGTGTAATTAACTCTTGAAATTCTTATAATATAGTTGGTTATATTTTGATGAGTATGGATGTATGGGCGGGCGTGGCCATTTTTTACTCTGTTAGAGTGCCAGTAGAGGGCACTCATATTAGGGCATTGAAGATACTTTCGATGGCCACGTGATACGCTAGTTGACGGGTTGTCAGCGGTTACAGTCGTAGCTTGGTATCAAAGCTAGGCATATGAATGCACAGGGGCTCGGAGTTTGATATCGAAATAAACGGTTTGTATCGGGATTTAGGTAGGTGACTACCCGAGGATTCATTGTTGGTTTGGGCAGGAATGCATGGGTAGTGTTTCATGTTGTGTTCGGATAAAGTGTTATGTTTGTGATTGTGTGATTGTGTGATTGTGTGTTACATTGCATGGAAAACAAATATACGGTATGATGTATATGGGAAATGTGATTGCGTGGTTATTACGCAGGAAAAGCATATAAATGGTAAAATGTATATGGGAACAGTGGAATGCTAAGGTTAGGAACCATAACCTTAGGAGTTTAGAAAGACAAACCGAATGTGACATGTGCAAAATGTTGTGTTATGTATTGTATAAAGCATGTACTTAGCACATAGTATATGGGAAATGAGTGTTGTTTAAATCGAAGTGAATTGAATTATATTTAGTGGTTAGTGATTAGCACCGCTAAGGAAAAGGTGATGAGCAGGGGTTAGTTCATGGTTGTCAAGCAGTCTATTAGTAATTGGCATGTGCATTACTAGTTAGGCGAAATGAAATTAAATAAAGTTGTTGCCATTTGACATGTGGCAGATGGCAAATTAGAGACGAGGTCGTAGAGGTCGTCCACGAGGTGTCAGCCAGGCACCACCAGTATTCGACCAGCAGGCCTTTCTTGAAATTTGTCGGGGTTACGACCTCTTGCCTATGCAGGCTAGTGCGACTTGTCACGCCCCGATCCGGCGACCCAGGTCTTGATCCAGAACAGTCAGGGGCATGATACTATCTATCTTATCTTATATCTTGGGATTTCTCGGTGACACATTCTTTCTCGAAAATTTGTACACAGTACCTATTGGTGCCTGAACAATTTCGATAATAACAAAAATCATTTGTACATATACAAAGAACTACCCACCAGAATTGGTGTCACGTCACAGATTTATACACATATCTGAGAGTCCCATAGCATACATGTCTGATTTACATTATGGCATGGATTGCGGGCGGCTGGCGATGGCTTTATCTGATCGGCACTTCTTCTTGATGTGGAGATGTCGCTTTCATATCGCGTCTTACCAACGCATGCGCACGCAGTTGAACACCCGTGCTAAACTCGCGCTTAGTGGGAACATAAGCATGGACAACGATAAGCGTATCGCGGCTTATACGTATGCATTATATATATCTAAACATATTTCTATAACGTAATTCCTTATCATCGATATTTTATTGCATGTCAAATCTTTTTCTATTATATTCTATGTCTTTAGCATCTCCTTTATTTATACTTTTTCTGTATTCCTATTTCGAGTACTTTACATATTCCTAGACTTATCCTGTGTTCATTGTTCACGATTGTCATATGTCTTTTCAATATTCCTATTGCTTTGAATTTATAACTCTGTGCTCTCATCTAAGTCTTTTATTACATGTTGATGGTTCTATGTTAAACTGCATTATGTACTTCTGATGTATCCTTTGCATGTTTATAGTTGTATTATCATATATTTTGTCTTTCGTATTCTTTTGTGCTTTTCATGTGTTGGCTTAAAGCGATACTTTCATAATATATCTATTTTCGTATTACATGAATTTCTATCTCATCGATTCAATACTCTCCCATAGGAATATAATACTTATTCTTTTACTATCATATCATATACTATCATCTTGTACTTTACTTCTTGTTCTTGTATTATCTATCACTTTAAATCGCATGGCAGTCTTGTCTTACCAAATATCATGTCGTATATTATACTTTTCATATACATTTTATGCGATTCTTATTCACCATCTATCATATACTTTGTGCTTTTGCATACTTTACGTGGTTTGGGTACGTAGGTACTCACGAAATTAATCAAAGTACATTAGGATCTTTACTTTTATTCTTTGTTCGAGTCTTATCATATATACGTTTGACTACCTAGACCGGTCATAAGAAATGAGTAGGGCGTGTCTGATAAGTACCGAAGGTCTGTCACGATCTTGAAGTTGTATGTGAATGTAGAATCTCTTCGAGCGAGTCTTGATGCGCTAATCGGGAATCTTAGAAGTACTAATCGAAGTCTTGGAGCACTAATCGGGAGTCTTAGAAGTACTAATCGAGTCTTAGGAAGTACTAATCCCGAGTCTTGGGAGCACTAATCGGGAGTCTTGAAGTGTCCCGGGTCTTGGAGCCTTAATCGGGAATCTTGAAGTACTAATCAGGACGTCCACTCATTCATTCTTTGGTCCTAGGTAGTCATATGATCATATGTCTATCATAACTCATAATGTATATTAATCACATTCTATGTTCATGACATATTGCTTTTCATGTTAATGTTACTATTTCAGTTCGTTTTCATATTTCTTATCTTTTGCTATCATTTAATTTTGTCTTCGTATCATATATGTAAATCCTATCATATATCATGAAGGCATCTATGCACTCTAGTTTTCATATCTTCATATATAGCTTTCTATATTCATATCTCTTTATATCATTTGCCCATTTACATCATGATTTAGCTATTCATGTACTTTCTATGTTTCTATCGCTGTCTTTCATTCATATATTCGTACATGTATGCGAGTCATTCATATACATGTACTCATTAGCATCTTTGTCATCTTTTGCTTATCTCTCGTTCCTTATCAATTTTATGCCTTTCTATCATAATATTTCTAACATATTCATCTTATTCCTTCGGTTATATCACATCATATATTAATACTCATTTCACGTATTCACTGTCATGTCGCTATCTATTCGTATACTTTTTATATTTCTATCATGTTCCATCTATTCGTTTATGTGTGGCAATCATAAGTTCACAACATATAATCTTACATGTATGTGCCTATCATTTTATTATACTTTACAGATTATCTGTATCTTGACTTATACCTATATATCTTATGACATATCCTATATTAATATCATATTGTATTTTTATGAACATATCTCCCATGGCTGCATTTACATATTTTCATGTTTCATGGCTATTACATATACTTCTGTCTTATAGTAGGATGTGTATGAACTCACACCTCATTCATATATTCTTATTCTTTCTATGAATCTATTTTACTTGAGGAATTGGAATTAATCATCGGATCATCCAAACTAAAGTTATGGCATTTCATACCCATTTAGTGCATTCTGGAATTTTCTAGTGAGTTTGTATTAATCATTTTTAGAGTCTTAACTTCATGTTTTGACACTATGTCCTTATACTCATTAAAGCTAAGGTGCTGGGGTTCTATTCCAGCTGGAATCACTTGGTCGAACATAGGAACTCAGATACGTCCGAAACAACCCCGGACTTCTCTATGTTCAACAACGAAACCGAATTTGGTTTTGCACGGTCCCACTTCGAGTGGATTTTGGCAAAGCTTAGAGTCATAATTTGTGATGTATATTTATGGATAGTTCTCCTTCGAGTCTATTTAATTGGCCATGAATCACTAAAATCGGATAAGAAATGAGTAAGTTATGGCCAAAATCGAAAACTAGTCCAAAGCGGAAAGCGAACGAGGGTGTACCGATACACTCTAATGTGTACAGTACACTTTGGCCAAAAAATGACCAGAGCAGAAAGTGTACTGGTACTTTCCAAAGTGTACCGTACAAGTCACCCGAAATGCCTAAAATGTGTATTTTTCCCCATTTTTCCATATTTTGATACCCAAAATCAATTCTATACTTCAAACACACATCTAAACCATTTCCAAGTCATCTTATAATCTACTTCTATCCGTTCTCTTTTCCAATCTTATCTTTGTTAAAACTGTCATGATTTACTCTCCAAACCCGCTCTTATATGAGTCCTAACCATACAAAACCCTAACATGTAGATTAGCTAGGGTTTATTGTAAACTGCAACCTCATTGCTTTGCCACTTGAGTTATGAATCCATCCTCAAAGATTTCATGTCTTCTTGTCTATTCAAGAGTTTTACCAAGCTTACTTTTGAGAATTCTAGGAGTTAGGAAGAAATCCTAGCAAAACCCTAGAGTTTTAGGAACAAACTAATAACCATGCAATTGTATGGAAAACAATTCCCAGCTTTAAAAGCCCGTATAGTTTCCATACCTTAGCTTGATCTTGACCTCTTCCTTCTGTTGCTTCTCTTCTTAGCACCTTATCTTGGCTAGCCACCTCTTACCATGCTTCTCTCCTCTCTCTCTCTCTCTACGGTTTGGTCACCCACCAAATGAGACCAATTTTTGGTCTTAAGTCCATATTTGTTAAGGCCATGTTTGGCCGAGTAAATAAAACCCATTTTGGCTTAACTTTCTTTATTTGCATAAGCCCTTCCATTCATTTAATTTCAATTCCATCTTTTCTCTTTGTTCCATGGCATATAACTTATTGATTTATGTCATTTGGCATATAACTTATTGATTTATGCCATTTATGTCCTCAAGTGGTAAAAGACCACTTTACCCTTGTCTCTAATATTAATTCCGGGTCTTTGTTTTATTTTCGAAAATTCATATTTAGCTTTTAATATACCCTAAACAAGTCAGCGCTAGGGTATATTTAGGGATGTTACACGGTGAAAGTGATCGGGGAGGTCAGAGTAACCTCCGGGTTCAAGTCACGTCGTCCTCAGGCGTTTATAGGGAGGGGGATCCCAGGTGGTGGCGAGACCATTAGTTCTGGCAGTTGTGAAGATATTGGAGGCCATGGATATTACCTCGATCTTGGCTAAAGATCGGGCTAATTTGTATTCCCGGGTTAGAAGAGTGAGTCTAGGTGCGATAGAGATTGAGTTAGACCTCACAGGGATTTAGAGGCAATGACTTGGGTAGAGTTCCATACTTTATGAGCAAGTACTTTACCGACCCACTTTGCTAGACATGCAAAGGCTCGGGAGTTCCTGGAAATTTGAGGTGGGGGCGATGACAACGATGGGTGCGTGGCTAGATTACCATGGGAGTTAGCCCATCTTTGACGATTATATGGCCACGGTCTGACGAGTCGGGAGATTAATGGGGTACGAAGTTGTCCATTTGGGGAAAGATTGGCTGGAGTCTCGCCTCTGAACATGGACTGTATGGTCGGAGACCGACTCGACCATAGAGAAAGAGACAGGGGATCTGCCAGCTGCCTTTGGGTATCGGCTGCGGATCTTGGTGAAGAGGAGGACCGGCCTTCTTCTAGTGCAGGAAGAGGTAGGGCTTCTGCCGCGAGGATCTCGGGGCCCGAGGTCGGGGTTATCGGGGCGAGACGAGATGGAGCATTTGGTCGGGGCGGGACAAGAGTTATATGTTATTTATGTCGACGGCTGAACTATGAGGTGGGATTGCCTAGAGGCAAGGATCCGGGAGGTTTCGGGAGTAGCGCTCCCGATGCATCGGTGGGACGGTGTGAAGACACAATTTATTCCTCCGCCTAGTAAGAACCGGAGGAACCCGGCGCTCCCGGCCAGTGCTACGGTGGGGCTTCTGGCGAGCGGGGCGGATGATGTGTCGTACTGGCCGCTAGCTAGGCACATGAGGCGGGATTGTCTTGAAGCAGGACCAGTAGTACCGCAAATTGAGCTGATGGATTGGCGGGATGTGCGGTACGTTTTGTTTACGCGCTGGCGGCTAGAACGTGTTTAGATTAGGATGCATCATATTCATCATTGTTGCATCTTGTGTGGTAAAATTGGGCTTGGAGGTCGAGGCCTCTAGAAAATGCAGTGCATGGATGTTCTCCTTAGGACCTAGGGTGAGGATTGGTCGAATATGTCGGGATTGTGGTCGGCGGAGATCTCAGGGATTCTACTCATAGTGGACCTTCGGGTAGTAGGCATGTCGAGGAGTTTTGATGTCATTTCGACATGGATGGAGTTGTGACCATCGGGTTGTCAATGATTGTGACCTTGGAAGGTCATCGCTTACGCTAAGCGAGGAAATTAAGAGTTGTGTAGGGTTATATATGCATGTGAATTGATGCGTATGTGTGTGGAATTTCAGAACGAAATTCTTTTAAAAGGGGAAGAATATGAAACCCCGAAAAAAAAAAAATCCAAATCCTATGAGGAAAAGTAAAATGGTAATTTGATTAAAATCACGAAATTTTACGAATCTCCGAATGATCAAGCAGGACTTCACTTAGTTGGAATCGTCTCCACGAAATCTAAATTTCACCCAGCGTCGAATTTCGTTGAATTAAAAGCGGTGAATTTCGAGACATCGAGTAATGCGGGACACTTAGTGCATTTGAGTGGCTCAAGATGAGTCACGTGTCAAGTGGAAAGCTAGTCGAACCAAATAGATCAAATTAAGGACCCGGCGGAAGAGACGTAATGGCAGCACATCTTGGAAATCACGAGATAGATGGATAAGGTGATAAGGGTAATCAGGGCAGCCCAGAGGTGAATGATGTAGTGAGGAGGACATCTCTTGGCTTTATCGCCTCCCGTGGGTTGGGAGAGAAAGAGCAAACCCAGTTTGAGAGGAAGGTTAAGAGAGAGAACCTCGCCTCTGCAGATTTTCCGGCTTGATCGGACCATCGGTTTCCAGCGAAGCAAGAGGGAAAGTCTTTATATGCCAAGAGCTCTAGTAGAGGCAGGAATCGGGAGTTTTGACAAATCGAGGTGGAATCTTTTCTCTGCTTTGGTTGCCTTTCTGCCCCAAGGGTTGTGTGGTATTGTCTTGCCTAGGGAATGTTTGGTTGTATGTTGAACCGTAAGGAGCAGCCACATTGTGGTAGTACGTGCTTAGGACTTCGATGGTTTTTGAATTGGGAAAGAAAGGAAGTGGTAGTAAATTCATACATTAAATTGTAGCCACATTAGTGAACTTGATGTTAGGCTTTTGAATTTCTCAATTCGGACCTCTGAAAACCTATGATTTACACCAAGTGTGCAGGTTGTTTGGTTGTGTCGATGTAAATAGTCAGGTTTTGACATGACTATTGCATGGCATGTTGTAGGCTATTGTATTGGGTATGGTATGGGCTAACTATGGGAGGCCTTGAGAGGCCATATGGTTTAGTTCCAAAAGCTTGGAGCTGAAGGATAAAGGATTTCTATGATCGGTTTCCACCTTGATCCCAAAGGCGGTAGGTTGAGGTTTGAACTAGAAACTAAAAGTTTCTAGGTTTTATAGTTGTTTGATGTTGTAGGAATGATTGGAGACAGGCTGGTTCATGTTTGTGAAGGGGATGTGAGGTATCCTGTTGAGTGGGTCCAAGATTGTGACCTGGTTGTGTGTTATTGCGTGTATGAATAACATGCAGTATGAATATGACATGTTAATGTATGTTGTATGATGTATCAACATGGGTTGTGCATGGAGGAAAATTATATGTATTAATTATAACTATCCATGGTATGTAAATGTTCATGTAGCACTCATATATACATGTAACATGAAGAAAAATGCATTGACATCATGCATTTCATATGCACGGGTACATCGCGTGGAGTCGAGTGTGAGTGCATGGTGTGGTTTATTCACCGGGGTTGGTGAATGAGTCATCAGCTCGGAAAATGGGAAAAAGTCCAAGGTAGAGACTCATGAGGTTGTTATCTTAGTTTAAATGGCAAGTAGAGTGTGTTAAGGCGAATTTGGGTGTAAGAGACCATGGTATTATCATCGAAAAGTTTGTAAAGGGTGTAAGGGCACGTAGTATTATGGAAATTTTGTGTTAAGGGGATGTAAGGGCCCATGATGCCAATCTAAAAGTTTTGTCTTGGTATCGAGAGACCCACGAGAGATATCGGAAAGTTTAGTATGGGTGTAAGGGCCAGTGGCGTGAGCCAAAGTTACGTATTGGTTTAAGGGCCGCGGTGTAATCAGAAAGCTGTTGCCCAAAAGAATCTGTGCATTTATGGTTATCGCATAGAAGCCGGGTTATGATAGAAGTAGAGCTTGACTCGAGGATTTGTTGCCCATTAGCACTTGCATTAGGTAGTACATGTGTGTGAATTGAATGCTGCCGGTAAGCGGTTGTCACACACTTGGCATAGGCATTTGTGAGGGAGTCGGTGAGTGACTCGAGATATGGGCATGATGACATCTCATGCATGACATACGACATTCATGTAGACACTTTCACTTAGATGTACATGGGTTGGTTTGATCACTGCATTAGCATAGGTGGGAGTAAAACCCTTGTAAAAATTATCACCTCTTGGGTTTTGCTCGCTGATGCATTAGGATCCCCCTTTAATTATAGGGTTGTTCGAAGACGGCGCTCATTAGAGGCCGCTTTTGAGAAGAAATACGACATATGGCTTTGATTATATATTTTTGTAAAACATGTATGAAACGTTGTTATTGATGCATGTTTGTATAAGAGTGTAATTAACTCTTGAAACTACTGTAATATAGTTGGTTATATTTTGATGAGTATGGATGTATGGGCTCGACATGGCCGTTTTTACTCATGTTCGAGTCTTGGGTAAAGAGACACTCATATTGTGGCATTGAGACACTTTCAGTGGCGGCATGTATTCCTTGAGTTGACGGATTATCCAGCGGACACAGTCGGGCGTCACAAAAAATGCGGGGATATCGGGGAGGAGGTGTCACGAGTTTGAGTCTTAGTAATGATAGTTTATTACACTATATTGTAGCAAACTAGTTAGTTGTCAAAAAATAAAAAAATAAAAAAAAATAAAAACTATTATGGACAAAGCTTCTGAACATTTGACTCCTCGTAGGGATAGTTTCTTATGTTGTATTGCCACTAATTGCTTAGTTTTCAAAAAAATAAAAAATAAAAATAAAAAAACTATTTTGGGACAAATTTCTAACATTTGGTACTAACTCGATAGGTATAGTGTTCAAAGTTTAAAAAAACATGACATCCAGATAAGGGAGGGGGGAGGGGTTCCAAGTTCAGGTCCCAATAAGGACTGTTTACTTCATTGTATTATAGCAAACTGTTGTCAAAAAAAAAAGAATAATAATAAAAATAAATAAATAAATAAACTATTTTGGGACAAAGGCTTAAAGGTATGTATGATTCAGACTCTGCCTTAAAAATATCATATCTGACGTCTTTACAATAATCGAATGTAATATCATAGTACATTGACTAGTTAAGATAGTACGTTCTTTGTTATTGTAGTATATTAATATGTCATTAATTATTTTTATGAAGATAACTTGAATCATAATACAAATTCTTAGTGATTAATGTACCATTATTTTCAAATTGATAAATGCCCAATTCTTCTTAGTCATAAATATACAATTATTTCAAATTGATAATACCTAATTTTCCCTTGGAACAAAACCCAAACATTTGGTACCAGATCCCCTCCCCCAATTATGCAAGAGAGAAAAAAGGCAAAGACACGTATACCTTTAACATCCGGATCTTGGCAAATTTGTTTGACCAGTGTAGTCTTCCCACATCCTCCGGGAGCAGTCACCACTATCACTGATGATTCATCGTCTTCTTCCTCCAACTCCAACAGCAGCTGTTTCACTTCTCTCAGCGACTTATTCATTCCCACAATAAACGGAGGAGTAAGCTCACTCTCACCCGAATTTCCGATCTCATCTCCCGATAACGAAACTTCAGTTTCGTCCGACTGTTGCTGCTGCTGCGAGGCCGAGATCTGGTTCCTTCTGTTAAATTGTTGCATCGGCAAATATACCTGGAAGAAACGGGTAAGCAATTCGTAGAAGTCAGTAATCTAACCGGCGATTCGTAGAATGGCTCCTGTAAGAGGTTCCATTATCGAGAATCCGGCTAAGCAGAAATGGGGTTTCAGAAATGGGGTTTTAGCTGTAATTTAAGCCCTTAAATACGAAGATAATTTATCCTGTCTATTTAATTTCACATTTCTCTTATTTAATAATTATGTATCGTGATTATATATCGAGCTCAAAGTAAGAAATGGAATTTTAAATCCGTATCGATATTTAACGTGAATGGTTCCCGCGTGATATTCTGCAAATATTGATGTGTTTGATCGGTAACAATCCTTTAGCGAAGGATTGCTGATTTCTTGAGCAGTTTTTAGCGTCACATTTTTCTTCACTGGCTCAAGCTCTTGAGATCTTCTACAAGAAACTTAGGAAGGAAGATATTGTTAAAAGATATTGTTTTAATGACTTTAAAATTTATTGTTAAATTGGATTAATACTTTTAATGATTTTCATGGAATTATAAAGTTTATAAAAATCATGGTGTAATATTTTTTAAGATTTTTAAAAAGTCTATAGAAGTCATGGTATCGATTAAAGAACTTTAAAAAGCAACTAAAAATAAGTGATGTATTGATTAAGACTTTTAACATTTTAAAAAAATTTATAAAGCTGAGGTGTATTCGTCATGAAACATAGACTCTTCTTTAAAACTATCTAGGTATTGAAAAGTCATTGACTTTCATAGCGTTAGACTTTTAATTGTTTTTAATGACTTTTCTAGTATAAGTATAAATCTTATCGCTGCAAAATTCTTCTCTCGTTTTTGTGAAATATTTGAAAGGACTTTTCGCCAGATAGTGAAGTCCAGTCAGTTTTTAAAAGGTAGAGTTTAACTTTATGAGTTAAATCACAATAAAAGAAATCAATTATTCGAAAAACTAAATACGATTCTTAAAATTATATAATTTTAGTTCTTCATATGTTAAGAACTAAAAAGTTAAAAATATATGATTATTCCTAAAATCACATACAAATTATTATTTTTAATCATTTTACATACAAATCTGGTATTTTAAAAACTAAAAATATCATAATCGTTTTCAAAAAAAATATATCAAAATTAGAATCGAGATACAAATATGATATTTTAAGAACTAAAATCTTATATATATATATTTCAAAATCATAATTTATTCAAATACACTTTCTTGTCTCATTCGACATAGAAATCGAAATCGAAAATTATAATACTTATGCTAAATGCTTTCAAATATATAAATATATGGTCTCCCAATTTTTCATTACGCCATCCATGAAGGAACGATTGAGGAAAAAGGTAAAGTTATATCCGCTTTCTGATCACCCTACCTTATCCCACTTAACAAAATTTCTTCTTCTTGATTTATTTTTTAGGTTTTTTTTTTTTTTTATTGTTTTCTTCTTTTTGATTCATTATTAGAAGAGATCTATTCTTATAACCCGATATCTATTCATTATCAAGTAAAATTATTTGTATATAATAGAATTTTTTTTTAGGGGTTTAACCCGATATCTATTTGTATACAATCACATACTCTGCGTCGATACAAAATGGAACTCATACAAAATAGCAATAGTAATCTATGTTCAAAATACCATAGTTGAGCGACTATGCTCGAAATAGTTAGGAGTTGTAGGTATTGAAGCGAGTGTAACATAATAGATTTTGGTGGGATATCGCCAGGAAACAAACAACTAAAAGGACGCACACATGCGAGCCGTCCAAAATCTTTGCACTATAGATTGATCGAGGCACATGTCATAGTTTAACTAAACTACTATCATAATATACCATAATATACTAAATCTACTACCATAACCGCTCCATCTGCTAGCCTAGTGAAAACTTCTAAACTAACTATAATTCATGTCACTAAGTAGATTTAATCAATATTTAGGTGTTTAATCAAAGTTAAGGTAGTATATGTTCCAATAGGTATACAATTTGAAGCACATAATACCTAGTTTAGCCTAAACCTAGAACCAACTGTATTAAAAATGAAACCATCCCATAACAAACTAATGAACTTAAATGAACATTGCTTCCATTTAACACTGCTTTCAAAGCAAATTTACATCATGTCTTTTACAATCACATTTCCACTAAATATTACATAAACTTATTTGCAACAAAGGCAACAAAGCCTACAATTACACAAAATAGAGCAATGCACTTCAATTTGAATGAGGCCTTCAATTTCTTCAACTCTATTAACTCTCTCTTCAATTCATTTTTTGATAGGTTCCTTCACAATCTCTAGCCTTCAATGCCTTCATATGTTGCTCAACTTCTTTGACCTCATCCATCCCTTACGCATTCCCATCCTTCAATTTCTACATCTCTTCAAATATAATTAATGGTGGTGCACTTTAGAACCATATAATCAAGATATTACCATCACACACCAGCCACAGAAATTGCAAAAACAAATAAAACTAATAATCGGTAAGAAAAATAAAATCCTTTTGTGAACTGATAATAACGAGGAAGAGACTATTTTTTATCCCTGGAGCTGCATTTCAGCGTTACTGCAAAGAGAATTTTGACCGGCAAGTAGAATTTCAAAGCCAATGTAAGCTATAAGTCTCTTCATTCTAGGAGTCCACGAAATTGCGGACTCCCCACTGCTGGGCCATTTCTTGGTCACAATCTATTTTCAACTGCTTGAGATCCTTGATTGATTGTGGCAACTTTCTCAATCTTGGGCACCTTCTCATGTTGAGCCTTCTCAAACTACACAGCTCCTTCCCCATTTGTTCCGGCAGTTCGCTCAGTTGGGAACAACCACTTATATCCAGCAAACACAACTTGTGTAGGCTTCCAATTGTTTCTGGCAATTCCTCCAGCTTTCTGCATTTATTAAGCCTCAGCACCTCCAGATTTTCCAGCCTCCCGATCCCTTTCGGCAGTGCTGATGGCTTATGACAGTTGGTGATGCTGAGTTTCCTCAGATTTACTAAATCACATATCCACTCTGGTAATCCCACCAAGTCATTGCAGGAATCGATATTTATTTCCTGAAGATTAAGCAAATTTTCTGCAGTAATCTGGAAGGAACAATTGTTAAAAGCCTGATTGATCTTACACCTAACCAAGGTTATCTTCTCCAAATTCTCCAGCTTTAGCATAGTGTTACAGAGGGTTGGAACCGAAACCCGCTCTAGCCTGATTCTCTTTAGATTGGATGGTAATGAACAGAGAAGTGACACTTTAGTCAGCTTAGTAATGGAGGAACCGTGATTCGTTACCACCAAAACCTTCAAATTATGCATTTGCTTTATGTATGACTCCGGTAATGTGTAGTGTTTTTCCATTGTCTGAAAGTTGATTATCAGGACCACCACTTCAGGCGCTTTCATGTTGCACCAGCTTGAGCTGAACATTTTATCTACAGGGAGAATAAAGCTTAGCAAATGTGTATGTGCATTCTAATTAGAGAGAGCAAATATGTACCTATAGAGATAGACAGAAGGCGAGCCTTGACGATGCAGGGTTGTACTTCTTTGGATCGCCACTCAGGGAAGAGCTTGTTTCCAGTCAAGTCCAAGAACAGCCTCTCCCTCTCCTCCATGGGCTTATGGCTGCTCTGATGAATGGCCAGGTCTCTCAGAAGGTCACTTTGCAAGACACAGGCGTCGTCATCATACCAAGCTTCATCCTCAGCTGCATCTTTCCTAGAGAGCAGGCAAAAATTGTTTGGTCAGAGAGACAGACCACCCCCAAATTTTCTAAAATAACCTACCAAGTTTGACTATCAAACATTCAAATTAAAATATAAGGGTATCATGGATTGTAACAAGATAGTAAACCAGAGGAATGTATAAGATCACAAATAGAGCTGTCAATCCTAGCGGCCTGACCGGGCCAAGGGCAAAATCGGGCAAGGTTGGGCTGAACCTAATTTTCATCAAGCCACCATTTTGCTGGCCCAACCCAACCCTAATTCCGGATTAATCGAGCTAGCCCAACAAGCTGAACTCAAATTACCAGCCCTAATCACAAATGAGAAAAAAAAGGTAGTCAACCCCATACCTCATGACCTCCAGATTAAGCAGATTCTGTAAGGAGAGCTTACGAAGGTTGGAAATAGCATGCATTCCATTTATGTCAAGTTGGTACAATTCTGCCCACATATCTATAAGAGCAGTGACAGGTATTTTTGTGGTAAGGAAATGAGCCCATGTCCATAAAACACTCCTTCAGCTTAGCCTTCAAGGAAGTTAAGCTACGTTGGAGGCAATCAAGAAGGCCTTCCCCAGAATCCAAAATGGATTGACCTTCACACAATTCCAATGCTCTGCTTTTCCAGACAACTACAGGTAGCCCACGAAGTGATCCGCCTACAACTTGGATGGCCAGAGGGAATCCACAACATCTTTTCACAATCTGCAATTTCTCATTAACTCCGCCAGAGTGTCATCAGTTACATCTTTTTTCTGACTAAACATTTAAGTACAATGTAGTAAATTATCTGCTAGGACCGGGCAGGGACCCCTCTTCCTTCCCTGCCTGCCTTTTTGAAACGTTGAGTGTTCTACCATATGAGCTAGGCATGATGAGCAAATCTGTTACATTTTAAAGGCCAGAGAAGTAGCCCATCATGCCTAGCTCATGTGATAGAGCACTTAACGTTTCAAGAAGGCATGGCATAGGGAGGGGAAGGGTCCCGGGTTCGAGTCCTAGTGGAGATAGTTTATTACATTATACTAAAGTGTTTAACCATCAAAAAAATGTTAGAGAAATAGCCCATCATGCCTAGTTTATGTGGTAGAGCACTCAAAGTTTCAAAAACATATTGCATATGGAGGAGGAATTCGAGGTTCAATTCTAATGAGAACAACATTGTACTAAAGTGTTTAACTGTCAAAAAAGGTAAGAGAAGTAGTTTATCCACAACATCATCAGAATCTTTATCCCCCATATACCACATGCTTAGTTCATATAGGAGAGCACTCAACGTTTCAAAAAGGCATAGCATAGGGAGGAGAAGGTGGGGTTGAATCACCGATGGGACGGAGTTGACTACATTGTACTAAAGTGTTTAACCTTCAAAAACGAGGTCAAAAGTAGCCCGACTTTACGAAACATTGAGCATATATACCAACATGAGTTAGCATCATAGACATAATTCTTTTTTTTAATCAATAATTGGGAAATCACCTTATCACATCATCAAAATCTTTATCCCCATCTCAAGAATGTCGTGTGTCAAGAAGCTTTCAGATTGCTCATCATCCAACAAATCCAGTTTGTAGGTAAAGCCAATTCTTGGAAATTGCACTCTCGATGTAAACTGCATCTTGCATTTTGGTATTTTAAATTCCACAAACTTATGAAGAGGGAATTCAGGTACATCCCTATGATCAGTTTCACCCCAAATATCATCTAGCACCAAAAGTAGAGAAGCAGTTTGTGTTTGATTTTTCCGCAGTCGTTTTACCCAACGGTGGATTGCATCAACGCCGTTAGTTTTAAACCCAGGCACTGCTGGGAGATTGTTATGCTCCGCCTTGAAAGAGAAGATGTCCTTAAATTTTCCTGTTCAAAAAACATGTAAAAGAAGGTGGGTATTCGGAGAAGCTCGAACTCAATCGAGCCTTTTTTTTTTTTTAGATGTTCGAAGCTCGACTCGATAAATAATGGAGTTACTTGAATTCGACTCGATAAAGCTCGAATCAATGAAAAAATCAATAAACAAATATACTCAAACTCGAGTCAAGTTTGACTCACCACGTTCAAAAGCTTGAGTCTGCATTCGACACCGAACCCGATTCGACAAGCTACTGAGCTACTTGAACTCAAGCTTGACTCGATTAACTCCGAGTCAAATTCGAGTATCTTACTCAAGCCCAAATAGCTCACAAGAGCTCGACCGGTTTACACTTCTAGTTCTATGTAATTTCCTACTACACATTATATATATATATATATATATATATATATGTTCAGGTTCAAAGCTCCCTAGTACTAGAGGATTTCGAACCTGGACAACATGGGCCATGAAGTTTGAGGAAATGAAATGGTGGAAAAAAGAAAGAAAATTAACCCAAAACTTCTCTTGAATAGATCGACATTTTAGTTTAAAATAATAGAAACCCCACTTATTTCTCAAAGACATTGTTCTTCGAGATGGGTTTTTAAATTAAAATTGTGTCAGATATAATTTTCTATCATAGAAGAAATATTTGGTTAAATAACCAAATAACACAATATTTAGCAAATCCAACCTTCTTTGTATTTTTTTTTTTTAAATAACTTATTTTGAACAAAATATTTCTTCTAAAGATGATTGATTTGATTACAAGACCTTTAAAAATCAAATTTCAGAAATCTAATCTTTCATCAATTTTTACAAAAATAGCCCTACTAGTCTTATATAAAAATAACAATTTCTTTTCAAAGACAGATAAATATATAAGATAATTAAGGACATTTTCGGTCCAAAACAGTTAATTTCTCAAGAAAACATGGAAAATATTAGCTTCATAATGAGACCACATGTTCAAGGATTTTAGAAAAGAAGTAATATTTGGAGTTTTGTCCCAAAATAATACAATTAAAAAAATATCAATCTAATATGTTTTTAAAATAATACCTAAACTAATGCATCATCATTAAAATCAGAGACAGGACTACGATTTTAACCCCTGCTTAAAATCAGAAATGGTCAATTACCGCTTTAAATTAAAATTTTTTTAAACCATACCAATTAACTACGGTTTTGACGAGTCAGACCAACTACTCGCAGTAAAAACAACAATTTCTTTTCAAAGACGTATAAATATATAAGATAATTAAGCGACATTTTTGTCCAAAACTAATTTCTCAAGGAAACATTAAAATATTAGATTTACACAAAAATGAAATCACACATGTTCGTGATCGATGTAAAAGAAGTAACATTTGATTTTTGTCCCGCACAATACATTTAAAAATAATATCAATCCAATACGCTTAAAATAATACTCAAACTAATACGCATCATTAAAATCGTAAATACTTTAATTACTGGCTTTAACCTTTGCTTAAAATTGTAGTCAACAATTTCATCGCTTTTAACTTAAAATTTTAAACCATGTGGGCCATCAACTACGGCTTTGACGAGGACACACCATCCTGTATTTTTTTTCAAACCTATACTAAATCGTCAGACGCTGGCTCACCGTGGTAAAGCATTCAAAATTTAAAAAGGTACATCCAAGTGAGGGAAAGCAACTTGTACTGGGGTCTCTAGGGATAGTTTACTACATCGTATTGTAACAAACTCCTTAGTTGTCATTATATATATATATATATATATATATAAGAGAGAGCATATATATATATATATATATATATATATATATATATATATATTAGACAAAACTCTCACATTTGTTATCTGAGCCGGTAGAGCATTCAAAGTTTAAAAATGTACGACATCCGCATGGGAGAGGTCTCAATGAGTCCCAAGAAGGGGAGAGTATATTGTTTTGTAACAAACTCTCACACAAAAATTAAAATAAATAAGTATTTCTGGGGGACAAACTCTAACATTTAGACTACCGTACCGATGTAACATCTCGCTTAAAACGCAAATCTAAAAAAAAATCCAACCTACGGCGAAGGGTAAAATGCGAATTTGCTAAAATCAAATTTTTTAGAACTCAAATGATCAAACGGATTTAACCGTCAATCGCTCTCAGCAAATCTAAATACCACGCCGACTTCACAAATCTCGGTGACTACGACTTCACGCCAAACACCGAGAAAGAGGCGCGTGACACACTCGTGCATTCCGAGTGGCTCAAGACGACACGTGTCGTTTCGGAATTCACTAAACAAATACTGCTGACTAAGAAACATGTGGCAACACACGATCAAGGAACGGTCATAGGCACAAGGCACGCAGAATCCAAGGAAATAATTAATCAACAGTTTCATAGCGAGACCACTTCGATTCTCTATCTTCTCCCAACTGTCAGAGAGGAAAGGAGGCAGAAAGTGCAAACCGTACTCGAGAGGGAAGAGTTGCAGGTAGACTTCACCTCTCTCGCATTTTCCACGATCTGACCATCTGCTTCCCAAAGCAAAGAGGGAAAGCCTTTTCTCATGACAAGAGCTACAAGTGAGACTCGACCTGGGAGTTTTAAATGTAAACTCCAAGAGGTAGGTCTTCCCACTTTGGTTACTTTCACCTTAAGGGTCAGGGTATGGTCGGTCTCAGATTAATTTTAACGCTGAGCTTTGTATTTTAAACCTCGGGAAGTTCTCGCCATGTCATGGGAGTACATATTAACCTGACTTTAACTAGTTTTCGGGTGGGAAGAAAGGAAATTTGGTTGTGAGTCCTTCGGTAATCTGTACCCACATCGCTGAACTTGATGTTGCCAGATTCACCCGGGGACTCAGACTGCTATGGTCCTTTACCCCCGAACAAATCTTAACTCCAAAGGCGCGAGCCCGCAGAGGTCACCCATGAGGTCAACCCCAGAAGGTCAGTCGGTAGAGGTCACCGCCAAAGGTCACCACTTAGAGGTCGCCCGGCCAGCCAGCCGCCGGCTGCATTGACTCACGTAAGACCTCCAACTCGGGTGCCGTTATAACTTTTCGTCCGAACTCCGTTTCGTGTTCTTCAACTCTACGGAAAGTTCATCGAAGTCGCTAAGCCATTCATATGCCCGAGGACGCAGTGAGCTCATCCAGCGTCGGCCTCGCCTCGGCCCGTGATCATGTCAACTCTGGCCAAGTCAGGTTAGATCTGATGGGTTTCGACTAATGGTGACCCTCCAACTTCAAGGCCATAACTTCTTCGTCCGAACTTCGCCGCTGTTTCGACTCTATGGAAAACCCATCGATTCATATTAGCCATATGCTCGGTGGAGGATGCGAGGTGAGCTCAACCGTGTCATCTCAAATACCGTGTCACCACTGGCTTGACACGTGTGACCTCCAACTTCGTGAGGCCATAACTTCTTCGTCCGAACTCGCTTTCAGCGTTTCAGACTCTATGAAAATCCCATCGAGTCAAGATTCCAACATGCGTCTGCGGAGGGAAGTGGGTGAGTCACCAGGGCCGTCACTACCAGTCGCCGCCATTAAGTCAAGTCATCCGCTTGGTCGGATCAGGTGTGACCTCCAACTGGCGATATAACTTCTTCGGTCCGCACTGCTTCGCGCGTTTGACTTCATGTAAAGCCCATTTAGTTAAGATTCTGTTGCGCCTATGGAGGGCAATTCCGTGATCGTAACCCATCAAAACCGCCGTTTGCACCAATTGGCGTGCTGTTTGGTCAGTGTCGATGTAAATAACCGTTTCACATGACCATCGTACGACATGTTGCGCTATCAGGACGGGTATGGTAATGGGTCGACGGCTGGAGGCCATGAGAGGCCATATGATTTAGTTCCCAAAAGCTCGAATCGAAGGATAAAGGAATTCTATGACCGTTTCACACAGCCCAAGATCAGGAAGTGGTTTGGTTTGAATCGAAACCAAAAGTTTTTAGGTTTTATGGCTGCTGACGTTCTATTTGATGATTCAACCAAACCGGTTCATGCTCAGGAAGGGATGAGGTATCCTGCTGGAGTGGGTCCAAGATCGCGACCACAAGTACTACATCAGTCATGCACAACACGCACGTGAATACGATACGTTAACGTACGTCAGATTTAATGACACGGGTCATGTACGGAGGAAAATTATATGCATTAATTATAACTATCCATGCGGTATGTAAAATGTTCACGTAAAGACTCATATATACATACGTAATACGAATAAAATGCATCGGGCATCATGCATTTCATATGCACTGAAGATCGCGTGAGCCCGTGTGGGTTCATGGTGTTGTTTTTCAACGGGTCGGGTGGACCGGTTGTGAGCTCAAAAATGCGACAGCCCGCGCAGAGACCACTTATGCCTAACGCCATTTAAATGACAAGTAGTGTGTCGGTCGACTTAGTGTAAGAGACTCGCTTGCATCGCTCGAAAAGTTTTGTAAGGGTGTAAGAGACCCGCAATATTATCCGGAAAGTTCGTGTCAGGTGTAAGAGACTACGCAGAATTTTAAAGCACGGGGCGCCGTGAGACCCGCGAGATATCCGGAAGTTCGCATGGGTGTAAGAGACCCGTGGCTCAGCCAGCCCTCAGACGTGTGCAGACCCGCGGCCGTTATCCGAAAAGTTCTGTAGCGAAGAGACCACGCCAGATCCGAAAAGCTCGTTGCCGCACACATCTACATCAGCATGACTTCGAAAGGCGGATGCGAGCCTGAATCGACTCAGATTAGTCGCCATCGGGCACTTCAGACGTGACCCATAGCCTGGTAGCGGCTCCAAGACATGTGTGTCATCGGGTACTACCTAAGGATGGTCACACACTCAAGATGCACGCCATGGCGAGCTCCGCTGAAATGACGATACTGGGCATGACTTTATGATCTCACGCATGATTACACGACATTCATGTGCATTAATTTTCACTGACGCGCATGGTCGGGTTTTGACTAACGCATGAAGATTTGCAGTGAGTAACCCTCGCAGTGAGATTATCACCACCGATTTCGTCACCTCGCCGCGATCCCCCTTCGTGCATTGTGGAGTGTTCAGAAGACTACGGCCACTGCAGGTCGCTGAGAAGAAAGCCAACACGTGACTTTGATTATATATTTTTGTAAAACACGCATTTAAACATTCTTATTGGATACATGTTTGTATAAGAGCGTAATTAACTCTCAAACTACTATAATATGTTTTATTATTATTAATGGTAAGATAACCAAATATGTATCAACCACAGCCTCACACCCCACATGATCCCCCTTCAAGCACGGGGAGTGTTCAGAAGACGACGCCTACTCAGAGGCCGCTGCAAGAAGTTCAACACGACTTTCGATTATGATATTTTTGTAAACACGATTTAAACATTCTTATTGATACACGTTCAGATAAGAGTGTAATTAACTCTTGAAACCACTATAACATACGGCTATATTTCACGAAGATTTATCGACGTCGGTTGGCCATTTTACTCACGCTCGCAGCCTCGTGTGTAGACACTTCATATCAGGGTATCAGATACTCAATGGTCATTACCGATTCCGGTTTAGTCGACTGGCTAGCTGTCAACTGACCCTGGTCATCATACGAGATCAAAGCTGTGCATATGAATACCTAGAGCTCGAGTTTGATATCCAAAATAAAACGCTTTTGTATCGTGATTTCAGGGTAGGTGACTCACCCAGGAGTTCATCGATCTGGGTTTAGACCACCGAACGGCCGGTAGTGTTTCATGTCAGGTTCGACAAGTGTTCTATGTCTTCGCGGATCGTGATCAGGTGATTTTGCGTTACACATCGCATGGTTAAACATACTGTATGATATACGGGAAATGTGATCGCGTGGTTATTACGCCATAGAAAAGCATATAAATGGTAAAATGTATATGGGAACAGTGGAATGCTAAGGTTAGGAACCATAACTCCAGAGTTTAAAGACAAACCGAATGCGACACGTGGCAAAATGTTGTGTTATGTATTGTATAAAGTAATGTACTTAGCACATAGTATATGGGAAATGAGTGTTGTTTAAAACTTAAATTGAATCAATTATGTTAGTGGTCGGGAAATTAGCACCACTAAGGAAAAAGGTGATGAACGAGGTTAGTTCATGGTTGTCGAGTCTATTAAGAATTCCAGATTCAGATTACTAGTTGGGACCGGAATGAAATTAAATAAAAGCTTGCCGCCATTCGATACGCTGCGATATGGCAAGTCGAGTGATAGTGGACGCAGAGGTCGCCCAAGAGGTGTCGCCTGTGCACCACTGGGCATTCGACCAACAGCCTCACGAGGTCGCTTGGTCGCGTTTTTACGCCTATGCACGTGCTAGTGAAGCCGGTAGTCGTGGAGGTCCGAGTAACCCGCAGGCTCGTCATATCATCCTCCGACGCTACAGCAGTGGATCCGGCGCGGCACCATTGGGCCCAGCCAGACAGGAAGATACTGAGGCCACGGATACCGATGCAAGATCAAAGCAAATGTATTCCGCTAAGGTGAGTCCTAAAGCGCTGGTGGGATCGGGTTAAGACCCTGTGGATTTGCAGGCAATGACTGGGCAGTCCAGTGGTCCACGGAGCAAGCACACACCACAGAGATGCAAAAGGCTCAGAGTTCCTGTAGCCAGGTGTGGAATGATGACAGCATGGAGTACGTGGCTAGATTCATAGAGTTAGCCCACTATGCTGACGATTATATGGCCACGTATCCAAGGTCGAGATTCAAAATGGTCGGGGCGTTCCATTCATAAAGATCGCGCCTCCGCCTACGTACTGGACTCTATGGCCTGACAAAATTTCTTAACCATAGAGAGAGAGATAGAGGATGCACTGCACTGGGTATCCGAAAGCCATGGAATCGGTGAGAAAGAGGGAGGACCAAATTTTCTTCTAGTTCCCTGGGAAAGAGCAGAGAGATTCTCATCAAGGAGACCTGATAGTGGTCAAGGGGTTATCAGTGGCCAAGGCCAAGATGGAGCATTTGCAAGGCTGAAGTGATATGTTATTTATGTCGACAAACAACATACGAGCGTGATCGCCTGGGAAAAAGGCGATCCTGCGGCTGCAGAATAAGACTCCCAATCATCGCTGGACAGTGTGAACACAATTTATTCCTCCACCCCCTAGTAAGGGTCGGAGGAACCAAAGACGCCTGTGGTGCTACATGCCTGTGGCTTCTACCAGACAGGCGTATGATGTCGTACCATCGCCGCTAGCCTAGCACATGAGACGAGATCGGCCCCGAGAAGCAAGGACCCTAGAGGCCAAAGAGACCGAGCTAGTGGATTAAATTCGATGTGCAAGGTAATGCTATTTCCCCGCACTGGCCGACTAGAACGTGCTTAGACAGATGCATCATATTCATCATCATAGACCAGGTGGCAGAATCAGCTTTAAGGTCGAGGCCTCTTAAAAGTCAGCTGTATGGATGTTCTCCGCCAGACCTGGGGGTGAGAGTCAGGTCAAATATGTTCGATAAATGAGTCGATCTCGTGGATTCTACTCCATGGGACCTTCTGAAGCATATCAAGCTCACGCCATTCATTACTTGATGAGTCAGACGCACCCATCAGTCACAACGACGCGACTCGGAAGACATCGCCCACACTGCGTAAATCGAAGGCGTAGGTTATATATGCATGTGAATTGACGCCAGATATGCAATTTCGAACGAATTCTTTAAATGCAAGAATATGAAACCCCGAAAAAAAAAAAAATCCAAATCCCATGGTTAAAAGTAAATGGTAATTTCAATTAAAATCCGAAATTTTCTAGATCTCAAACGATCACCACTTCACCTGGTTGAATCGCTCGCGAAATCTAGCTACCACGCCTAATTTCGTCAATTCCGAGACAATAATTTCTCGGAAAGACGGCAGTAGCCGCGACACTTTACGCATTCGGCGCTCGCACTTAGCCACGTGTCAAATTCGAAAGCTCACTAAACAAATGTGACTGGGCGGACTCCGTAAGTAGACACGTAAGAACACACGATCGAGGTAAATCCAAGATAATTTCGATAAGTGCGATACAGAATCCATGAACACTTAGACCGACAAGTGGTGTTACGAGAGACATTCACTGATTTCTCTATCTTCTCCAACCTACTGATAGAGAGAAAGTGCAAAACCCGTATTCAGAGAAGAAAGAACAGAGTATGCCACCTTTCTTAGATTTTCCGACGACTGATCTCATCTAAGCCCAATTTTAAGAAGAGAGGTGAAAGTCTTTTCCTCAGCGACAAGAAATTTACAAGTGTAGCATCAATCTGGGAGTTTTGACAAACTCCAAGAGGCAGTCTTCTCCTACATTAGTTACTTTCACCCTAAGGGTCAGATGGTGATCATTTCGCCTAAGTGGAATGTTTGGTTGTATATCAACCACTGGGAGTCGCCACATCGTGGCAAGACACATTTACCGACTAGAACCTGCTTCGTGAGAGCGAAATTTGAGAATGACTCTTCGTAAATCAGGTACCACACAATAACTCGATGTTACTAATTTCTCAATTCTAGACCTCCGTACCAAGTTATGGTCCTTTTACCCTGAATAGTCTAATTAGCAAGAGGTTAGCTTCAGAGATCACCAGAGGTCACGCAGAGGTCACCGCTAGAGGTCGCCACCAAAGGTCACTTACGGTCGATCCACGTGCGACCCAACTCGAAAGGTCATAACTTCTTCGCTCGAACTCCGTTTCGTGTTCTGACTCCATGGCTCCATGAGTCAAGAAGCCATTCATGTGCCTTCGAGGACAAGAGGTGAGCTTAACCGTGCAGTTCTCACCGGGCCAAATCAGTCAACCCTGGCCAAGTCAGTCAGCTCACTGGTTTGATCTCACGCAGGACCCCTCCAACCGAAAGCGTCATAACTTCTTTCATTCAACTCCGTTTCATTGCTCTCGACTCTATGGAAAACTCATTAAGTCAAGAAGCCATTCATCTGCCTATGGAGGACAAGAGGGTGAGCTCGGGCCGGCCAGTTAGTCGCCGCCGCAAGACAGTCGCCTCTGGGCTGGCTTGATCACACGCCGACCTCCAACTGAAGGTCATAACTTCTTCGGTCAACTCGTTCGGCGTTTTCGACCCATGGAAGCCCATTGAGTCAATATTCCAACTATGTGCCTACGGAGGTAGTGGGGCGAGCCAGCCAAGTCAACTCACGCCGTCGTCACACGTCGTCACCGACCGGTTGATTACGTATGCACTTCCTACTAGCGCTATAACTTCTTCGCTCGAACTCGTTTTAAAGCGTTTCAACTCTATGGAAAGCCCATTTAGTCAAGATTCCGCCTAACTACCGGCATGGAGGCGCCAAGCATCAAACCTTCAAAACCTATGTTTTGCCACCTGGGCGTGTGCTGTTTCGCTTCGTGGTCGATAAAATAGTCGTGCTCGACATGACTATTTAATGTGGCATGTCAGGTAGTTATCAGACAGATTGTACGCTAATCTACGGGAGCTCCTGGAGTTATATATTTAGTTCCAAAAGCTTGAAATCAAGGATAAAGGATTTCAATGAGCGTTTCACACGCCCAAGACTGCAGTTGGTTTGAATCAGAAACCAAAAAGTTTCTAGGTTTTATGGTCGTTTCGATGTCAGTAGTGAATGACAAATCCAAACTGGTTCACAAGCCAGGAAGGGGATGCGAGGTATCCCGCTGAGCGGGTCCAAGATTGTGACTCGTCGCGGTGTTATCAAGGTATGAATAACACGGCATGAATACGACATGTTAACGTATGTCAGATGATGCACGTCACGTCAGGTAATGGAGGAAAAGTATACGTATTAATTATAACCATCCAATGCCAGATGTAAACGTTCACGAAGACTCATATATGTTATCGCACACGTTAAAAATGCACGGCATCACGCATTTCATACGCATCGTACACGCTGGAGTCGCAGCAGAGTGCATGGGCGTGGCTTATTCAATGGGAAGGTTTGCGGAATGAGTCATCACTTAAAATTGGGAAAAGTCCGCGAGAGACTACGAGTCAGAATGCCATTTAAATGGCAAGTAAGGTGTGTCAATGAATTAGTGCAAGAGACCCACAGATCATCCCGAAGCTCCTAGCGCCAGAAGAGAGACTGCGAGATTATCCGGAAAGTTTCTCAGGTTAAGTGTAAGACCGCGAATGCGATCCTAAAAGTTTCAGACTTGTCGAGACCCACGCAGATACATCTAAAGTTCAAGACACAGAAGAGACCCGCAGACGAGCCAAAGTTCAGACGCTAAGAGATCCGCTGTAATCTAAAAGCCCGCCGCCCAAAAAGAATACACACATTTATGGTTATCACACAGACTTCGAAAGTGCCAGTGCGAAGGGCAGTGGGATCGACCGTGATTTGGTCGCCTATCGAAGATCAGACGGGTGAAGATACACAATATCGCAGATTACCAAATGACTATCATCACACTCTAAGATGTGCATTTCGCGTAGGAGCTCTGAGGACTGAGATATGGGCATGATGACATCTCATGCATGACATACGCACATCCATGTAGACACTTCACTCGACGCATACCGGGTCAGTTCGATCAACGTGACAGACTTAAAGCCGGCAAAACCAGTAAATTATCACCACCGGCCATTCACCCCGTCATGATCCCTTCGTGCATGTGGATTGTTCGTAAAGACTACGCATTACTGAGGCCCCTTTCGAGAAGAAAGACTACATGGGCTGATTATATATTTTTGTAAACATGTATGAAACGTTTTATTGGATGCATGTTTGTATAAGAGTGTAATTAACTCTGAAACTACTGTAATATACGGCTATATTTCTCACGAAGATTGACGCATTTCGCTCGACATGGCCGTTACTCACGGTCGAAATCGGTAAAGAGACACATATCAGGGCATCGAGACACTCAACGGCCACACAGACCCGCGAAACGACGGTTATCAACGGACCCTGGCCTGGGGCGTCACAAAAATGCAGATATCTAGTGGAGGAGGTGTCCCAGCCAGTCCTGAATGACATGACATACACTATATCAGAAGAAACTACTTAGTTGTCAAAAAATAAAAATAAAAAAATAAAACTACAAGTGGGACAAAACTCAACATTCGAGTCCTCATGTGGATACATTATATCAGACGGCCACTAATATCTTAGTTTTCAAATAAATAAAATAAAAATAAAAACTATTTTGGGACAAATTTCTAACATTCATATTAACTGACGTATAGAAATGTTCAAAGCTTAAAAAACATGCACATCCGCATAAGTATGAGGGTTCCAAGTTCAAGTCCTAATAAATGACTGCTTACTCATCAGACATAAAGAACCTGTTGTCAAAAAAAAAAAGAATAATAAAAATAAATAAATAAATAAACTATTTTGGGACAAAGGCTTAAAGGTATGTATGATTCAGGCTACCACATAAAAATATCATATATTAACAAGCTACTAATAATCAACGAACGTATTATACAAGATATCACTAAAGGCGAAGATAAGTACATTTCAGTTATATCAGAAGTATACTTCCAAGATAATCATAATTATTTTTTATGAAAATAGCTTGAATCATAAATACCAAATTCTTAGTGATTTAATAAACATTATTTTCAAATTGATAAATGCCCAATTCTTCTTAGTCATAAATATACAATTATTTCAAATTGATAATACCTAATTTTCCCTTGGAACAAAACTCAAACATTTGGTACCAGATCCCCTCCCCCAATTATCAAAGAGAGAAAAAAGGCAAAGACGGCGATGGTATACCTTTAACATCCGGATCTTGGCAAATTTGTTTGACCAGTGTAGTCTTCCCACATCCTCCGGGAGCAGTCACCACTATCACTGATGATTCATCGTCTTCTTCCCCCAACTCCAACAGCAGCTGTTTCACTTCTCTCAGCGGCTTATTCATTCCCACAATAAACGGAGGAGTAAGCTCACTCTCACCCGAATTTCCGATCTCATCTCCCGATAACGAAACTTCAGTTTCGTCCGACTGTTGCTGCTGCTGCGAGTGTTTATGATCTGTTCCTTCTGTTAAATTGTTGCATCGGCAAATATACCTGGAAGAAACGGGTAAGCAATTCGTAGAAGTCAGTAATCTTACCGGCGATTTCTAGAATGGCTCCTGTAAGAGGTTCCATTATCGAGAATCCGGCTAAGCAGAAATGGGGTTTCAGAAATGGGGTTTTAGCTGTAATTTAAGCCATCTGTACGGATAAGCTATCCTAAATCTATTTCAATTTTACCATTTCTCTTCTTTAATAATTATATCATATACCCTTCATTCATCTATATCACTCCATACCCAAAATCTTAAATTTTCATCATACCAATACTGTTGCGATCAGCCTGTTAGCTTCTCATTTACCTAAATATCACTTTCAAGAATCGTTCACCAAGAATCCTTTCACTGCCGACGGCCCACCACAATTTTTTAGCATCTATTTTTTTGCTTTCGCTTCCATCAACAATACACGCCGTTAAAACTTAGGAATGAAGATATTGTTAAAAGATATCGACTTTAAAAAGATATTGTTTTAATGACTTAAAATTTATCGTTAAATTGGATTAATACTTTTTAATGATTTTCATGAATTATAAAGTTTATAAAAATCATGGTAATATTTTTTGCATTTTTAAAAGTCTATAGAAGTCAGTTATGTATTCCGACATGACTTTAAAAAGTCTTTAAAAGTTTCAATGATTTATCTGGATAAGATTTCTTTTTAACATTTTAAAAAATTTATAAAACCTGGCCAGATTCAATCACAACTTTATGTGACTCTTAAACTATACCGTATTGAAAAAGCCATTGACTTTCATAGACATTAAACTTTACTGTTTTTAATGACTTTCTAGTATAAGTATAAAATACTTAATCTCAAAATTCCTTTTACGTTTTGTGAACATTTGAAAGGATCTTTTTCTATCGTAATGAGTGGTCAATAATATTTTTTGTGCGTAGCAGCTTAACTTTATGAGTTAAATCCTAATAAAATAATCAATTATTCTAAAAACCTGCATTTTATTTTTAAAATTATATAATTTTTAGTTCTTCATATGTTAAGAACTAAAGTTAAAAATAGGTGATGCACCCTAAAATCACATACAAATTATTATTTCCTTAATCATTTTACATACAAACTGGTATTTAAAATCCAAAAATATCATAATCGTTTTCAAAAAATATATCAAATTAGAATCGTATACAAATATGATATTTTAAGTGAACTAAAAATCTTATATATATATATTTCAAAATCATACTTTATTCAAATACACTTTCTTGTCTCACATCTTAATATAGAAATCAAAATCAAATTATAATGACATACTCATGCTTAAATATATATAAATATATGGTTCTTATAATTTTCATTCGAATATCCATGGCGGGTTAACGATTATAAAAAATGTGAAAGCTATATCCGCTTCATCAATTACCTTATCCTACTTAACAAAATTTCTTTCTTCTTGATTTATTTTTTAGGTTTTTTTTTTTTATTGTTTTCTTCTTTTTGATTCATTATTAGAAGAGATCTATTCTTATAACCCAATATCTATTCATTATCAAGTAAAATTATTTGTATATAATATAATTTTTTTTAAGGTAAGGGTTTCAACTGACATCTATTCGGGATACAATCACATACCTGTGGCTCGATGCAAAATGGAACCTATGCTGCACAGCAATAGTAATCTAAGTCTAAAATACTCATAGTTGAGCGATCATGTGCCTCTAATAGTTAGGAGTCAGAGGTATTGAGCAAAGCAACATAATAGATTTGTAGGGATGTCACTTAAACAAACAATCAAAAGACGCACACCGCATCTTAAACCTTTCATCCAAATGCCATCTATAGATTGATCGAACGCATATGTCATAGCTTAACTCAACCATTTAATTATAAATAAAATTAATCTACTATCATAGCCGCTCCATTTACTAGCATAGTGAAAACTTCTAAACTAACTATAATTCATGTCACTAAGTAGATTTAATCAATATTTAGGCGTTTAATCAAAGTTAAGGTAGTATCTGCTCCAATAGGTATAATTTGTGTCGTATAATACATATAGTTTAGCTCAACTAGAACTAATCGCATGTTAAAATGAAACCATCCCCATAAATAAGTGCCATGAACTTTATATGAACATTGCTTTCATTTAACACTACTTTCAAAGCAAATTTACATCATGTCTTTTTACAATCACATTTCCAATTAAAATTACATAAACTTATTTCTATAAATAAAATGCAAATGTGCTTCACAATTACACAAAATTGAGCAATGCAATTCACCTTGAATGAGGCCTTCAATTCCTTCCAACTCTTTTAACTCTCTCTTCAATCTTATTTTGATAGGTTCCTTCACAAATCTTTAGCCTTCAATGCCTTCATATGTTGCTGTCCCTTTGGCCCCATCCATCCCTTACCCATTCCCATCCTTCAATTTCTACATCTCTTCAAATATATTTAATGGTGGTGCACTTTAGAACCATATAATCAAGATATTACCATCACACACTCAGCCACAGAAATTGCAAAAACAAATAAAACTAAAAATCGGTAAGAAATTGTCGGCAATTTAAGATATTAGTCTCTTCATTCTTGGAGTCCACGAAATTGTCGACTCCCCACTGCTGGGCCATTTCTTGGTCACAGCCTATTTTCAACTGCTTGAGATCCATGATTGATTGTGGCAACTCTCTCAATCTTGGGCACCTTCTCATGTAGAGCTTTCTCAAACTACACAGCTTCTTCCCCATTTGTTCCGGCAGTTTGCTCAGTTGGGAACAACCACTTATATCCAGCAAATTCAACTTCTTGAGGTTTCCAATCGTTTCTGGCAATTCCTCCAGCTTTGTGCATGCATTAAGCCTCAGCACCTCCAGATTTTTCAGCCTCCCGATCCTTTTCGACAGTGTTGATGGCTTATGACAGTTGGTGATGCTGAGCTTCCTCAGATGTACTAAATCACAAAGCCACTTTGGTAATCCCACCAAGTCATTGCAGGAATCGATATTTATTTCCTGAAGATTAGGCAAATTTTCTGCTGGAATCTGGATGGAACAATTGTTAAAAGCCTGATTGATATTACACATAACCAAGGTTATCTTCTCCAAATTCTCCAGCTTTACCATGGTGTTGCAGAGGGTTGGAACCGAAACCCGCTCTAGCCTGATTCTCTTTAGACTGGATGATAATGAACAGAGGAGTGAAACATTAGTTAGCTCAGTAATGGAGGAACCGTAATTCGTTACCACCAAAACCTTCAAATTATGCATTTGCTTTATGAATGACTCTGGTAATGTGTAGTGTTTTTCCATTGTCTGAAAGTTGATTATCAGGACCTCTACTTGAGGCGCTTTCATGTTGCACCAGCTTGAGCTGAACATTTTATCTACAGGGAGAATAAAGCTTAGCAAATGTGTATGTGCATTCTAATTAGAGAGAGCAAAGCTGTACCTATAGAGATAGACAGAAGGCGAGCCTTGATGATGCAGGGTTGTACTTCTTTGGATCGCCACTCAGGGAAGAGCTTGTTTCCAGTCAAGTCCAAGAACAGCCTCTCCCTCTCCTCCATGGGCTTATGGCTGCTCTGACGAATGGCCAGGTCTCTCAAAAGGTCACATTGCAAGACATAGGCGTCGTCATCATACCAAGCTTCATCCTCAGCTGCATCTTTCCTAGAGAGCAGGCAAAAATTGTTTGTTCAGAGAGACAAACCACCCCCAAATTTTCTAAAATAACCTACCAATTTGACTATCAAATGTTCAAATTAAAATATAAGGGTGTCATGGATTGTAACAAGATAGTACACCAGAGGAATGTATAAGATCACAAATAGAGCTGTCAATCCTAGCAGCCTGACCGGGGAAAGGGAAAAATTGGGCAAGGCCGGGCTGGACCTAATTTTCATCAAGCCACCATTTTGCTAGCCCAACCCAACCCTAATTCCGGATTAACCGAGCTAGCCCAACAAGCCGAACTCAAATTACCAACTCTAATCACAAATGAGAAAAAAAGGTAGCCAACCCCATACCTCGTGACCTCCAGATTAAGCAGATTCTGTAAGGAGAGCTTACAAAGGTTGGAAATAACATGCACTCCATTTATGTCAAGTTGGTACAATTCTGCCCACATATCTATAAGAGCAGTGACAGGTATTTTGTCGTGGTAAGGAAATGAGCCCATGTCCATAAAACATTCCTTCAGCTAGCCTCCTCTCATAATTAAGCCACGTTGAGGCAAATCAAGAAGGCCTCCCTATAATCCAAAACAATTGGACCTTCCAGCCAATCCTAACGCTCCGTCTGCACTCACTACGTAGCCCACGGCTAGATCCACCCACAACTTGATGGCCGTAGGAATCCACAACATCTTTTCACAATCTGCAATTTCTCATTAACTCCGCCAAATTAATAAATCAGTTACATCTTTTTTATAATTAAATATTTTAAGTACATGTAGTAATTGTTCGCAGATTCATAACCTCGACCTCTTTCCACGCCTCGCTTTTGAAACGCTATAGCTGAATATAAGGAGCCAGGCATGATGAGCAACCGTTGGCATTTAAAGGCTGCAGAAGTGAGCCCATCATGCCTAGTTCATGTGATAGAGCACTTAACGTTTCAAGAAGGCATGGCATAAGGAGGGGAAGGGTCCCGAGTTCGAGTCCTAGTGGAGATAGTTTATTACATTATACTAAAGTGTTTAACCATCAAAAAAATGTTAGAGAAATAGCCCATCATGCCTAGTTCATGTGGTAGAGCACTCAAAGTTTCAAAAACATTTTGCATATGGAGGGGAGGGGTCGGGGTTCAAATTCTAATGAGAACAACATTGTACTAAAGTGTTTAACTATCAAAAAAGGTAAGAGAAGTAGTTTATCCACAAATATCATCATATAATCTTTATCCTCTATATACTACATGCTTAGTCTATATAGTAGAGCACTAACATTTCAAAAGGCATAGCATAGGGAGGAGAAAGAATGCTCGAAATGGTTAGACAGGTTACTATATCAGATTGTGTTTAACCGCTTAAAATAGGTCAAAGAAGTAGTCTTATTTTTGAAATATTGAATGCTATACCACATGAAACAGTATCATGTATTAATAAATTTATTTTTTTAACTTAAATAATTGGGAATCACCTTATCAAATAACACCATCATAATCTTTATCCCCATCTCTTAAGAATGTCAGAAATAAGAAGTTTCAGATTGTTCATCATCCAACAAACTGCTTGTAGGTAAAGCCAATTTTGAAATTGCACTTGATGTAACTTAATCTTGCATTTTGTATTTTAATTCCACAAACTTATGAAGAGGGAATTCAGTTCACCCTACTACTCAGCTCACCTAAACATCATCTTTAGTACCAAAGCAGAGAAGCCGTTTTGTGTTTGATTTTTCCAAAATGCTTAATCCAATCTGGATTGCATCAACGCCGTCATTTCAAACCTGTAATCGGGCCGAGATTGTTATGCTCTACCTTGAAAGAGAAGATGTCCTTAAATTTTCTTGTTCAAAAAACATGTAAAAGAAGGTGGGTATTCGGAGAAGCTCGAACTTGATCGAGCTTTTTTTTTTTAGATGTTCGAAGCTCAACTCGATAAATAATGGAGTTATATGAATTCGACTCGATAAAGCTCGAATCAATGAAAAAATCAATAAACAAATATACTCAAACTCGAGTCAAGTTTGACTCAATTAATAAAATTAAAAAGCTTGAGTCGGGTATTATGATACTCGAACTCGACTCGACAAGATACTCGAGCTACTTGAACTCAAATTCGACTTGATTAACTCCGAATTGAATTTGAGTATGTTACTTGTCAAGCTAAAATAGCTCACAGTAGCTTGACTCGTTTACACTTCTAGTTCTATGTAATTTCCTACTACACATTCTATATATATATGATTCAGGCTACCACATAAAAAATAATTAGGATTCTGTCAAAATATACAACATGTTACAATAATTAGCGAATGTAATAACATAGTACATTTCCTAGTTATGATAGCACATTTGCTTGTTATTGTATTACATTGACATAATCCTAATTATTTTTGTATAAGAATAGCTTGAATCATAAATCCCAAATTCTTAGTTATAAATGTATAATTATTTTCAAATTGATAAATACCCAATTCTTTTTAGTGATAAATGTACAATTATTTTCAAATCAATAGCTTGATAATACCTAATTTTCCCTTGGGACAAAACTCAAACATTTGGTACCAGATCCCCTCCCCCTCCCCCAATTATGAAAGAGAGAAAAAAGGCAAAGATGCCATACCTTAACATCCGGACTGGCAACTTGTTTGACCAGTGTAGTTCTCCACATCCTCCGGGAGCAGTCACCACTATCACTGATGATTCATCGTCTTCTTCCTCCAACTCCAACAGCAGCTTTTTCACTTCTCTCAGCGGCTTATCCATTCCCACAACAAACGGAGCAAGCTCACTCTCACCCGAATTTCCGATCTCATCTCCCGAAAACGAAACTTCGGTTTCGTCCGACTGTTGCTGCTGCTGCTGCTGCTGCTGCTGCTGCGAGGCCGAGATCTCGTTCCTGCTGTTAAATTGTTGCACCGGCAAATATACCTGGAAGAAATCGGTAAGCGAATCGTAGAGGTCAGTAATCCACCCAAGGAATTCTTATCCCCGCAGCCAATGGGAGCGATAGTATTCTCCGCGATAAGATTGTCGCCTTTTCAAATAGTTCTGTAAATAACTTCTCCTGATCCTCCATTCGACGAGGATCCCCATCTCTGATCTTAATTTAAGGATAGGCGTCTATGCACTCGTGATAGCTTATGACTTTTTTTAAGATCTTTTTGAATGCATCTTCCTGCTTTTGATCATTCACAGCCGGATTTAGAATCAATTCTTCGAAGCATTTTCCCAGAATGGCTCCTGTAAGAGTTTCCATTATCGAGAATCCGGGCTGCTATGAAATGGGGGCTTTAGCTCTCCGAACAAACGCATCTAAAATAAAAATTACTTTCCTTTTCCTGGGTTTTCTCGGCACACAAACAGATCTCGAGATGGTCGGTGCTGTAATTTAAGCCACCTGAGAAACTTAGGAAGGAAGATATTGTTAAAAGATATTGACTTTAAAAGATATTGTTTTAATGACTTTAAAATATATTGTTAAATTTATTAAGCGCTTAATTACTTTCTTGAATTACAAAGTTTATGTTAATCACAAGGTAATATTTTTTAAGATTTTAAAAAGTCTATGTGTTTCACAGATTCTGATTACAGCTTAAAAAGTCTTTAGTGCTCATAAATAGATTCGACAAGACTTTTAAGATTTTAAAAGCTTTATAAAAAGCTTTATGCCAGATCAATCACAATTTTATAGACTCTCTAAAACTAGAGGTTTCTAAGATTGGAAAAGTCATCGAATTTCTATAAGACATTGGGGACTTTTAATCGTTTAACGACTTTCTAAGATAAAGATAAATACTCATCCTTTAAAATTTTCCTGTTTTTGAACATTTGAAATGACTTCTTTTCACTCAACGACGTGTTTCAATCGATTTTTGGGAGGTAAGGAGTTTAACCCTATGAGTTAAATCCTAATAAAAGAATCGATTATTCCTAGAAACTCGCATTTGGCTCTGTAAATTATATAATTCTTTAGTTCCTTTCAGTATGTTAAGAACTAAAAAGTTAAAAATATATGATTATTCCTAAAATCACATACAAATTATTATTTTTAATCGTTTTACATTCAAATATGGTATTTTAAAAACTAAAAATATCATAATCGTTTTCAAAAAAAATATATCATAATTAGAATCGTATACAAATATGATATTTTAAGAACTAAATCACATAAATATTTTTCAAAATCATAATCTATTCAAAATACACTTCTTATCTCATCCAACATGTAAATCAAAATCAAAATTATTACGACACAATCCACGGGCTAATAACGACTGGCGAAAAGGCGCAAAGCTTATATCCGCTTCATCACTTACCTTATCCCCACCAAAATTTCTTCTTCTCGATTTATTTTTCGTGTTTTTTTATCGCTTTCTTCCTTCTCGATTCATTATCGCCAGATCTATTCTTATAACTCCGATATCTATTTATTATCAAGAAAATTATTTCGTATATAATAAAAAAATTCCTGGCGTGAAGCGGTTTAACCTGGAGATCTATTCAGAGTCAGAGTATTTGATTTCTCATTATGATTTTTAAAATTTGCTCTAATTTTTAAAATCATGTATGTTCATTACATTCATAAATAAAATACGATTTTTTATTCAACTATAGCTCTGGGATTGTTCATAAAATCACATATGTATTGTTTTTGTTTGAATTGTTTCATATAAGTATGTGAATAATTTTATTTTTATTTTTATATCGTTAACACATCAAAGACTATAAAATCACAGACGATTAAAATTTTAAAGACTCTATAAGTTCATGTATTTATTCAATTAACACTTTTAAGCAGTAGCTTAACACGTAGCACTTTAAAAAGAAAAGAAAACACCTTTTTCAATTTGGAGAATCTTTAACATGGATTTGCTATGATATATCCGAATCCTTCCATGCTTTATAAAATTAAACTTTTAAATTTCAAAAGTCCTCTACTCCTTAAAATGGGACTTTACAATCAATCAAGCAAAAAGGAAAAAACTTTACTTTAAAAAAAAAATGGGAATATTAAATGGCTACATCAATATAAAAATATTAGAAATACTGGAAAACAATAATCCTTTTACATTGTTCAAGACATCTAAGATAAAAATAATCGTTATGAGGTGAAAAGTAATAAATGACATGAATTAACCACAAAATACCCCCTAAGAAGTACATCCACTCTAAAATTACATCTTTTTCTTCTTCTTCACCTAGATACGATCTCCAGCCACACTCACCCAGTCACATCTTCTTCTTCCTCACGTCCCTTCAGCCGCATTGAACCATATATAGTAAGATAATCCCAAAAACCCTAATTTCTTATAAAACACATATTCTTTTTTTCTCGATCAATACGCGCCACATGTGTTCCTCCCTCCCTACTTTGTCGGCCTCTTTGAAGCATTTGTAGGTAAGGTCATCCCAAAACCTAACATCTTTTTCTTCTTCTTCTTCATTTGAACACTTTTTCCTCGTTAGAACACCCATCACGAGATTTCTATGGAAATGAATAAAGCTTCTTCACGAGATTTATGTTGTAGTATTACAATGCCACGTGATTTGGTATACCAAATGGGCTTTCTTGTTTTTAAAATTGGTACCACCATAACATATTGGGGATACTATCATAACATACTGGGGGTACTATCTGGTACTACCATAATGAAAAAAATATGCAAAATGGAAAAAAAATGCCAAGACCCCATACAAATAAGTATATTACAAAGTAGGGGCTAAATCGGACATATGACTATAAGTCAAGAGCATTTATGCACCTTATCCCGACGTACTTCCGCATTACTGCCAAGAGAATTTTGATCCAACAAATTCAACATGTTCATCTTTCCAATTGTTTCCAGAAATTCCTCTAGTTTTGTGCAGGCATTAAGCCTCAGAACCTCCAGATATTTCAGCCTCCCGATCCCTTCGGGCAGTACCGATGGCTTATGACAGTTGGTGATGCTGAGCTTCCTAATATGTACTAAATCACAAAGCCACTCTGGTGATTTGTAATGATCCATCCAATCACGAGCTATCGTTGGGGTGGGTGGCAATTGCGGTCGACAAGGCCGTGGTTCGTGGTCGTGTCAATGTATGAATCGTGTCAACATTCGTTAACCCAAACCCGACACGAATAATAAACGTGTCATTCGTTAACCCAAACCCAACTCATTTATTATTCTAAGGATGCACAATACTAATACGGTATTATATTTAATTGATTATTTGTACACAAGAATATATTTATTCATTCAAAAGTTTAACATAAAGTAACCTATTAAATTTAACATGTTTTTATTAATTTTATTATTTAATTAATAGGACTATAATTAATAATCCATAATTAACACAAATAAATTTATTAAATAGGTTAATTAATTCGACATAGTAATTAAATCTGAAAATAATTTGTCAAATTCGCGCAGCCATGTTAACATTTAATATGACCCACGACAAACGTATTAAGCTGGGTCAACATGAATATGACCCAACACATGATTATACTCAACCTAAAACCCAAAACAAAGGTCAGTTCATGTCGTGTCGCAATTCTCACAAATTTAGCTATCGTCCGCTTTGGGTTTGAGAGGCCCTCGCGGCTTTAAAGCACGTCCATGAGGTTGAGAAAAATCTATACTTATATAGTGCTAAAAAGTTTCTCCCATATCCGATTTGGAATGTGACAAACAAATCCCCCCACTCACCCATGCAGACATGTCCTTGTTGTGTCCCATGGAATTGTAGGGCCAAACGGAATGCACTCCAGCATATCAAGGCCTGAGACGGCCTGTACCATTTGTAATAACCCTCGGTCCAACTATAGATATTGTCTCCGCTTTAGTCCCGAGGTACCCTCACGCTTTAAAACGAGATCTACGAGGCTCGGTGAGATCCGTATTTATATATTGCTAGAAAGTTTCTCCCTTATCCAATATGGAACCAAAACCCGCCTAGCCTCGATTCTTTGTATCAGAGATAACGGAACCCACGAGTGAGCTTTCATTAGTCAACTCAATAATGGAGGAACCGTAATCCGTTACCACCAAGACCTTCAAATTATGCATTTGTTTTATGAATGGCTCTGGTTAATTAATTTATTAAGTTTAAACTTATTTTATATTTTCCTCAAGATTTTCATTATTTTTATTTTTCCTTATTATTTTTTTTCCTTAATATTTTTCAAAGTTCCAAACGAGCCTAATAGTATACAAGAAAAATTTAGGTGTCAACAATATAATTTTATTTAAAGGGCCAAAAAATGATTTATCAAATATAAAAATTAATTTTATTTATTAATTGTTGTAATACATTAACATACATTATTATTTCTTGAAGTAATATGTTTTACAATGTCAGACAATAAAGTACTATATATGTAATAGTTAAACTAGTAGCCATTATGTATGAAATTCGTTATATTTTTTTTTATATACCTGAGTCCTAGCTTATATTCGTATACAATCACATACTCTATGTCGATACAAAATGGAACTCATATAAAATAGCAACAATAATCTAAGGTCAAAATACCATAGCTGAAAGCGACCATGCTCAAGGTTAAGGCCGTGGGTATACAAAGGTAATAGAATGCATTAAAAGGGGGATATCATGAAATGGACGACATCAGATTTGAAACCTTCGTCCGACACACTAGTGATTGGACTGACTCACACGTCATAGCTTTAACTAAATCCACTACTATAACATAATCTAATCTACTACCATAATATACGAAATCTACTACCATAACCGCACCATCCGCTATCATCATAGCAAAACTTCTAAAACCAATCATAATCTGTCACTAAGCAGATTTAATCAGTTAGGTAATACATGCTCAACAGATATATAATTTGAAACACATAATACATAGTTTAACTAAATTGAAAACCATCTAATACAAAGTTAAAAATGATACCAAGCCAAAAATAGATCAATGAATTTAAATGAACACTACTTTCAGAGAAAATTTACTATCAAGTCTTTAAGAAATCTACATTTCCACTAAAAATTACATGAACATAATCGCAACAAAGGCAAATAAAGCATACAATTACATTGAATAAAGCAATGCACTTCAATTTGAATGACCTCCAATTCCTTCAACTCTTTTATCCTCTCTTCAATTCATTTTTGATAGGTTCCTTCACAATCTCTAGCCTTCAATGGGATTTCATATGTTAAGCAAACTTCTTCGATCATCCATCCCTTACGCATTTCTATTTTTCAATTTCTACATCTCTTCAAATATCTTTAATGGTGGTGCACTTTAGAAACATATAATCAAAATATTACAATCACACTCTTGGCCACAAAATTGCAAAAACAAATAAAACTAAAAATCAGTAAGAAGAAAAATAAAAACCTTTCTGTGAACTGTGATAATAATGAGGAAGAGACTATGTTTGATCCCCAGAGTTGCATTTCAATGTTACTGGAAAGAGAATTTTTACCAGCAAGCAGAATTTCGAAGCCAATGTAAGCTCTTAGTCTCTTCATTCTTGGAGTCCACGAAATTGTCGACTCCCCACTGCTGGGCCATTTCTTGGTCACAGCCTATTTTCAACTGGTTGAGATCCATGACTGATAGTGGCAACTCTTTCAATCTTGAGCACCTTCCCATGTAGAGCTTTGTCAAATTATACAGCATCCCCACTTGTTCCGGCAGTTTCCTCAATCGAAAACAACCACTTATATCCAGCAAATTCAACTTGTTCAGGCTTCCAATTGTTTCTGGCAATTCCTTTAGCTTTGTGCAGGCATTAAGCCTCAGCACCTCCAGATTTTCCAGCCTCCCGATCCCTTCCGCAGTGCTGGATGGCTTATGACAGCTGGTGATGCTGAGTTTCAGATTTACTAAATCACATATCCACTCTGGTAATCCCACCTGTCATCGCAGAATCGATATTTATTTCCCAAAGATTAGGCAAATTTTCTGCAGGAATCTGGATGGAACGATTGTTAAAAGCCTGATTGATCTTACACATAACCAAGGCTATCTTCTCCAAATTCTCCAGCTTTACCATGGTGTTGCAGAGGGTTGGAACCGAAACCCGCTCTAGCCTGATTCTCTTTAGACTGGATGATAATGAACCTGTGAGTGAAACATTAGTCAGCTCAACAATGAGGAACTGCACTGCTACTACTCAAGACCTTCAAATTATGCATTTGTTTTTATAAAACTAATTCTGGTAATGTGTAGTGTTTTTCCATTGTCTGAAAGTTGATTATCAGGACCTCCACATCAGGCGCTTTCATGTTGCACCAGCTTGAGCTGAACATTATATCTACAGGAAGAATAAAGCTTAGCAAATGCGTGCAGGTGCATTCTAATCAGGGGCCAGTCCAGATTTTATTTTGGGGTGCTCAGATTATAATAGACTATTAGTATACGAGAAAAAAAAAATTATTTAAAGGGCCAAAAAAAGGACTTATAAGGGTTTTTTTTTTTCTTTTTTTTGGTGGGTGTCAATTGACACCCCATAACAACACGTAGATCCGCCCCTGATTCTAATTAAAGAGAGTAAACCAGTACCTGTGGATATAGATAGAAGGCAAGCCTTGATGGTGCAGTAGTTGTACTTTGGACCGCCACTCAAAGAGCCTGCTCTAAATGGGTCTACGAATAGCCTCTGGCCCTTCCTCCACGGGCTCCTCGTCGCTTCGACGAATGGCCAGTCTCTCAGAACGCATGTTGCAAGACAAAGGCATCGGCCATCATACCAGCTTCATCCCTGCTTGCGCTTTCCGAGAGTACTAAGCATAAATTGTTTGTTCAGGGAGATGGATCACCCCCAAATTATCTAAAATAACCTACCAAGTTTGGCTATCAAACATTCAAATCTAATATAAGGGTGTCATGAATTGTAACAAAACAAGATAGTAAATCAGAGGGATGTATAAGATCACAAGTAAAGCTATCTATCTAGGCAAGGGAACTGGTGTGGCCAAATAACCAAACTCTAATTTACATCCTGGCCACATTCGCTAACCTAACTCAAACCATAATTTCGAAGCCAGAGTCACAAATTAACTGGGTCGAACACAATTACAATCTCTAAACACAAATTTGAACTATCAATCTAGGCAACTTGACGGTTGGGCTCCACATCATGCCAAGGGAAAACTAGTAGAGCCTGTCGAACCAAATTTACATCAGATGCCATTTTGGTCAGTCTAACCTAACCCTAATTCCGACGTCGAGTTAAATTCCCAACAAGCTTCGACTCAAATTACCAACTCTAATCACAAGTGAGAAAAAAAAGGTAGTCAACCCCATACCGTGACTACCGCATTGCATTCAGAAGGATAGTTTACAAAGGTTGAAAGTAGCTTGCACTCCATTTTACTGGTGCTGGAGAGCAACCCTTCCATACATCTATAAGATGCTGGATAGGTATTTTTGCTTGGTAAGGAAATGAACCCAGGTCCATAAAACACTCCTTCAGCTTAGCCTTCAAGGAAACTAAGTTACGTTGGAGGCAATCAAGAAGACCTTCCCCAGAATCCAAAATGGATTCACCTTCCGACACCCCGATTCTCCGCTTTCCACACTCCATACAAAGCTGGGCCACACTAGCATCCCCGCCTAAGGAACCCAGGCCGTAGGGAATCCACCTCATCTTTCACAAGCCAGTAAATTTCTCAACTCCACCGAATTAATAAATCAATGTGCTTTATATCCGTCTTGCAGTGTCATTAATCTTAATCAGATTTCATAAGAACATTTCAGCTACAATGTACTAAATTGATTCCATCGACTCGAACCCAAGACCCCCTTCCCTCCCTATACCTCGACTTTCCTAAATGACGCCACCATTGCCTTAGACAGGCATGATGGGCATAATTTTTTTCGATACCTTAAACATTTTGACTACAAACGTGAAGAATCGGTCTTCGCCGACTCAAACCCAAGACCCTACCTCCCTATGCCCTCGTTTGAAACGCTGAGCGTCTCACCACATCAATTAGTAATGACGGACAAACTCAACTACACTTTAAAGGTCAAAGAAGTAGCCCATCATGCCTAACTCATGTGCTAGAATGCTCAACGTTTCAAAAAGTTAGAATATACGTAGGGAAGGGGTGAGGGTTCGAGTCCCAATAACGACAGTTTACTACATTCTACTAAAGTGTTTAATCAGAAAAAAGGTCAAAGAAGATTCATCACGCCTGGGGCCTCATTGATACAGAAAGACTCAACGCTTCAAAAAAGACAAATATACATAGGAAGGGGTGAGGTTTGAGTCCCAATAAGGACTCCGCTTATTACATTCTACTAAAGTGTTTACCTGTAGTAAGATTCTAGAATTAATAAAATCGGGCCACTTTATATCCGTCTTCGTGAGTAGTTTATTATTTTAATCGGCTTTTATACTATTAAATGATTTTAATTACAATGTACTAAATTAAAACCTTGCTCTGACTAACCCAAGACCCTTCCCCCTCCCTATACCCGACTTCTTTGAAAAGTCGCAAACCACTTCTACTCACATGAGATAAAAGATGACGTGATAATTTTTTTCTTTGATGCCTAAACACATACAATGTAGTAAATCGCCTCGCCGGGGACTCAAGCCCGAGACTCCTACCCTCCCTATGCCCTCTCTTTTTGAAACGTTGAACGTTCTACCATATTAATTAGGCATGATGGACAAATCCACTACACTTTAAAGGTCAAAGAAGTAGCCCATCATGCCTAGTTCATGCACTAAGACGCTCAACATTTCAAAAAGGCAGAATACACGGAGGGAAGGGGTGAGGGTTCGAGTCCCAATAAGGACGGTTTACGACATTGTACTAAAGTGTTTAGTTGTCAAAAAAGGTCAGAGAAGTAGCCCATCATGCCTAGTTCATGCAATAAAGCACTCGACGTTTCAAAAAGGCGAGGCATAAGGAAGAGAGGGGTAAGGGTCTAAGTCCTTAAAGAAATCTACATTTTACTACATCAGACTAAAGTTGTTTAACCAGCTGTGGCCTATAGTATTCACTTTCTAAAACGCGGTTGCTCTCTACTGGTTACCAAATGTTATAATCATATAATTTCTTTTTTAAAATTAAATGACTGAAATCACCTTATCCTACAACATCATCATAATCTTTATCCCCATCTCTTAAGAATCCTGCATGCCGAAGAAGTTTCTTGGATTGTTCATCATCCAACAAATCCAGTTTGTAGGTAGAGCCAATTCTTGGAAATTCATATCTTGATGTAACCAGAATCTTGCATTTTGTTTTAAATCTCACAAACTTATGAAGAGGGAATTCAGGTTCATCCCTATGATCAGGTCCACCCCAAACATCAATCGAAACCACAAGAGAAGTGAATGTGTCGATTCTTTCCGTGGCCGTCGCTCTAACCAACTAAGCAGGATTGCAGAAACGCCTAGTTCGTAACCAGGCACTGCTGGGAGATGGTTATGCTCTACCTTGAAAGAGAAGATGTCCTCAAATTTTCCTGTTAAACAACATGTATAAGAATGTAGTTATTCGGATATTCACACCATGCTTTATACAAAAGTACCGAAATTGAGCAAATTAATCAGTTCTATTTTGGCCTTAAATCACCTATCTACATGTCTCAATAAAGTCATTCTTTCGTATAGATCTAAGTTTTACTTCTTTTTTATTTTTTTTATTTTATGATTTTGTCACCTACTTGTTGCGGTGTGTGGTTTTGTCGTCGACTTATTATGGTGTGATTGTGTTGTCTTTGGCATAACAAATTGAACAATTAAAAGCAAACATAGCTCGATTTGACAAATACATCAAATCATGATCGTTAGTATACTAGCAAAACTCGAAATCTAGTATTCTAATCTTTATAGAAATGGACCAAATATATGTGCTTTGAGCCAATTATTTGATGCTATTAACCTGGGACAAAGTCATCTTGTTTTTCTTGTTCAATTCACTAGTTTCTTACTCAACTACGTTAATTAAAACTGAACCCATAAAATATCTTTTCGCAAAAATCAGCCTCAAAGAGGTGGCACTGATCAACACAAACATCAATCAACTGACTTAGTCTCTCACTGTCAAATGACTACGGCATAGTTTGAATACTTTAACTTCAACAATAAAAGCTCCTTAATCAGCAGCTTCATCTGTCAGAACAGAATATAGAAAACAAGAATAACGTTAAATGGAATGTCGTCGAACAACATCAAAACAAAAGGTAAATGATGATTGTCATAATGGTATTGTAATAACGTCAGTTCGGTACTTAAACAGTATATAGAAAACAGAAAGAAAGCAATCATTGATAAAACTAGTTATTTATATTAGACTGTGAATCCTCCTCACCCCAAAACATGAAAAGAGTAGGCGCGCGGTGGGGTGAAGCACTTTAACAGCCGGATCTTGGCAAAATTTGTTTGGCAAGTGTGGTTCCTCTCCTGGCATCCTCCAGGAGCAGTCACCACGATCACTGATGATTCTATCGTCTTCCTCCTTGAACTTTGAACAGCAGCTTTTTCACTTCTCTCAGCGGCTTCCATTCCATGGCTGGGAATAGATGAACTCTGTAAATTTCACCCGAATTTCCGATCTCATTCTCCTTAGAAAACGAAACTGCCTGTCCATTTGTTGCTAAGCAGGAAGCCGAGTTCTCGTTCCTTCTGTTGTAAATTGTTGCACCGGCAAATATACTCAAAGAAATGGTAAGCGATTCGTAGAAATGTAAATAATCTTACTGGCGAATTTCTGATCCTGAGCAGCCAATGGGAGCGATAGTATTTTCCGATAAGATTGTCGCCTTCTTCAAACAGTTTTATAAATAACTTCTCCCATCGTCGATTCGACGATCCTCTCTGATCTTAATGAGGTCAGACCTCATAATTCTGTGAAAGGTTTGACTTTTTTGCCCTTCCGAGTGTATCGTCCTTCTTTAGATCACTCATGTTTGATTTAGAATCAATTCTTCGAAGAATTTTTCCCAGAATGGATCCTTGAGTTTCATTATCAGAGAACCCACAAGTAGGAAATGTGGTCGGAAGCTTCCTTCCAACAAAACGATTCAGAAATAAAAATTCTTACTTCTCTTTTTCCTGGGGCTTCTGGCACACAACAGATCTGAGATAGCTATGCTCTAATTTAACCAGGAAAACTCAGTGAGTTCATTATACATTTAATGATTTGGGAAGAGATTAGAATTTGATCACTGATTATTTATTTTTATTTGATTCTAATATAACATACATATTTAGTATTAATGATTTTAAGATACAAAAGTTTATGTTTTACTTACAGATTCATAATAAAACTTTAAAAAATCTTAATACCACAAGTATGTATTGACAAGACTGAAAAGTATGTTTATAAATGTAAGATTTATTTAATTATAACTTTTATGACTTTAAAGATAAATCTTAAAAATATTTAATTTCATGATATTAGACTTTTTAATGATTTTAACGATTTTTTAAGATGAAAGATAAATACACTTTTTCAAACTCTCTGCGCTGTTTAAGATTTGAAACGACTTTTTTTACCGAATGAGTGAAGCTCAATAAGATTTTTGTATGGAGAAGACCTATAAATAACAATAGTTATGATCCTAAACAAAAGATTCAATTATTCTAAAAACTCAAAAACATCCCAAAATGATAATTTTTTGGGCTCTTCTACATGTTAAGAACTATTGTAATAAAAAAATATAATGATTATTCCTAAAAAATCATACGAATAATTATTTTTTAATTGTTTTACATACAACATATGGTACTTAAAACTAAAAAATATCATAATTCCGCACTTAATAGAAGTAATAAAAGCCAAACCATGAGACCCTAGGTTCACTCTTCCTCTGTCCTCCTCTTATCTGGCATGTTTGAAGAATAAAATGTTGCTTAATGAAAACAAAACATTAAGGGAATTCATCAGCGATGCATCCAGCCAATAGTTCCTCGTTTTTACCTGGTTCTAGAGCTCCCGGCAGTGATTGAGTTCATCAGATCCCACATTCTCATGGATCCTCTCTCCCCATGGTTTCACTAATCCTGTCATATTGCTGCCAAATGCAAACTCAGCAGCAATCCCATCTGCCATTGAACATCAGCTGTATGATCCGAACCCGCAGCAACTGCAGGAGAGCATGTCCCACTTTGCCCTGGGTTGCTGATAAGAGGTTTTAGCCGGGCCTGAGACCCCTCCACCAGCTAAAACCTCCTCCTTGGAAACCAAAATGGCCTAAGGATACAAGGCTGAATGTGGGAGATGTTGGCTCCACCTTGGGAATTTGCATACCTGCAACCACATCCTGAATCAGGATGAACCTGACGGCCAGGACTCTGGAGGGGTGGAAGAAGGCAGGGCAGCTTGCCAGGCCCAGCCCACCCAATTTTCCGCTGAATCATCCAATCATTCTCAAAGTTGCATTTATAAAATACATCGAATGCCTTAAAACGTATGCTTTCTCATATTTTTATACTTTTAGATCCCTAATCAAATTCCACTTCAAACACACATCAAAACCATTCCAAATTCAATTCTAACTTCTTTTCTACTCAATTCCTCTTCAATTACATATTATTTCAAAATTTTTCCATGAATTCCTTCAAAGATCATTCCAATGCGCTGCACCCATCCTCAAACCAACCACGACGATGGCCAGTGGCTTCATTCTAAACCCTAACTCAAAGACTCTCACTAACTACATCCACTTCTAAAAGAAAGAGGACTTCACGATTATCTTGCACCATATGTGGTTTTACCCACAACACCACAGAAGTTGGCAGCTGTGTGATCTCTTCCCACAAGTGAAAACCCTGCATGTATGATGACCATTCCTCCAAAAATGAAGTTCTTTATAAATCAAAACACACCGGATCCTGGGTTAATTTTCTTACCCTCAAGCATACCTCGGTTTTAATCTTCCTCTCCTTCTCCTTCTTCCCTTCTTCCTCTTTGCTCTCTCTCCCTTCTTCTCCTCACTAAGCTACAGCAAAATCGGCACTAAATGAATTTTACTGCTTTTCCATTTTTATATTTTTAACTTTTCATAAATTGCAATTCACTTCTCATATCTTTAATTTTGCAATTCAACTTATAGTCTTTATTTCTACTATGGCCCATCTCTACTCCTTTTGATTTTTATACCTCTACAAATTTAAATTTTATCTGCTCTAGCGCTAAAATTTCCAAGTGCCTTCACTAAATTTATCATTTCATAACTTGTCAATTTATCAATTTTCCGAAATCAGTTTCATGCTAATTCATACCCATGTAATATATAAAAATTTATAAAATTTATGCAGATTATGCAGACGTCTAACTAATAAACTCACCCTAAAAATTGAGTCAAAGAAAGGCTTAATGCTAAGACATTTTAAAAAAGAAAAGGAAATAAAAGAAAAGAAAAGAAAACACGTTTCTCAAATTGGAGAATCTTCAACATGGATTTGCTATGATATATCCGAATCCTTCCATGCTTTACTTGGGTTACAGGATCGATATAAAATTAAACGTTTACATATCAAAAGTCCTCTATTTACTCCTCGAAATGGGAATTTAAAATCAATCTAGCATAAAGGAAAAAACTTTTACTTTAAAAAAAAATTACTATATTGCTCTAAAACTACAAAATTTGAACCTAAATAAGAATAATCATTAACAAAACAACTGATAGTGGCTTCACACATAAAAACTAAGAGCAATGACATTCTTTCATCATTTGGGGTCATGATAAATACTTGTATTTTTTGAAAATGATTTTTAATATAAAATATTAAAAAAGAATAATATATAATTTGTTTAATAGTAATTAAAAGAATTAATATAATCCGGTGAGAAATTGGAGAATGATTAATAGTGGAAACAGTTAAAAAAAAAAAAAGGAATACAATTTTGACTGTAAAACTGTTTCCAAAAACTTTTCCAATCATTAAATGTAAATTGGAAAGTATTATATTGTAGCAAATGCAATTCGTTGTAAATTGGTACAAGCATAAAAGTGTTCGTGTTTGAATTACAAAAATCAATTTACATAAGATTTTTTTTTTTCAATTTTAAATAGCATTTTTTATTTAAATAATTTCCAACATGAAATGCTCAAAAGAATTAAACAAACGTGAACTCATAATCTAATGTATAGCATTGCTTCCCTCATGTGTCCACGTGACTTTGTACCAAAACAAAAACAAAAAAACTGGGGCAACATCTATTTGGTTATGGGAAAAATACTGCATAACACTAAAAAGACAGTTCTCTAAAACTCTTATATGTTCTTTAAATTTAGTGTTTTTATTTATATTTTTCAGAAAAAAAAAAACTAGAAACCAAACATATTTTCTTTGTTTTCCTTGTCTTTGATAAAAAAAAAATTGTTTTCAAAATATTAAAATAAATGCACTCCAAAACTTTGGTCGATTGGTTCCTCGTTTTTTGCAAACCGTTAATGAAATGGCTTTTGAAAACACAAAAAACACCCATTTTTCAGTTCCTTCAAAACGCTTATTGTTCTTATTTAGTGTTTTTTGTATTTTTTAACCTAAAAAATAGGAAATCAAACATATTCATCTTGTTTTCCTTATTCCGCTAATTTTTTAGAACATAAACATTTTTCAAAAATAAAAACCAAACAAACATTTTTTTTTTATCGTAAAGAAATTGGCAACCAAACATAACAAAGAATAATAAAGAAGGGACATGAATGAGTCTACACTAGTGCTGCAAACACCCGGTGAAATTAAAAAAAAAAAAAAATTCAAAAACTAAATTGGACATAGGACTACTATAAGTCAGGGCATTTATGTACCTTATCCCGAGGTACTTCAGCATTACTGCCAAGAGAATTTTGATCTGGGACCAGAATTTCAAAGCCAATGTAAGTCAATAGTCTCTTAATTCCTCTTCCTGCCGGGGCATTTTTGTGTCACAGATTATTTTCAACTGCTTGTTGAGATCCATGATTGATTGTGGCAACTCTCTCAATCTCAAGACCTTCATGTGAGCTTTCTCAAACTACACATCTTCTTCCCCATTTGTTTCGACAGTTTCCTCAATTGGGAACAACCACTTATATCCAGCAAATTCAACTTGTTCAGTTTCCAATCGCTTTCTCGTAATTCTCCAATTGCATGCATTGCTCTCAAAGACTCCGTAATTTTAAGCCCCATCCTTTTCGACAAAGGTCGATTTGTTAGATTTGAATACATAAGAATAAACACATAGATGTGATTTTTGTTACTGTTACACCAAATACATAATAAAACCACATAACCCTAGAATCATGCATACTAATCAAAGATCAAATAAGCCAATATTGTAGTTATTATACTAATCCATGGCAATTAGACAATGCAAGAATGTGGCTCTCACTTGCGCACGGGGAGGTTGTATTTGTCTGATCGTAAACCTAAGCATGATACGCCTCTCGATGGGGCCGCAGATAACGCAAGGCCGTGCGCTTTAAACCCGCGACCCGCTCACCATGACCGTCTTTAATGTCATCGACCCATCAAAACAACATTATATAAAAACAGGAAACTACACATTAATCTATTTTATAATTAATGAAATAATTATATAATTATTTTTAACCTTAATTCAACCTAATGTGATCACTAACTTTAGACAAGCATCGAATGTATAAAGACAATTACGTCTAAAATTTAATGACCTGTCATCCCACTATTAAAGAAATTTTGTAACACCCCACTTGGGCTACAAGTAAGTTACTCGAATATGTACATGATTGAATAATACTAAAGTTGCACGCAAATATACACCTGGCCCAATCACATAAATACTTTAAACAACTGTCCATTAATTGTACTAGAATGGGATCAAAGCGTCTTTTTATTACATTCATGCGTAACTGAGACCTATCTTTGTCAACAAATGTTATGCACCAATGACATAGATCAAATATAGGTGTGTATTTGAGATTACATAAAAATGTGATCTATAGTATGTCACCTATCTCCAAAAAGGTCCTCTTATGGTTCCTAAATGAGCCTTAGTATCATATTTTCAAATACCACATGCTAAACAAGCAGAGAAAATCATGACATCACATCGTATAGTCGGAAACATAACATAAATGCATTAAATAATCATAGCATGTACGTACATACAAATGAAACAACTATAGCGTATCAATCGTTATTAATTACACATAAACCAAATGAACTCCTACTTCATCTTTCTATATCTTCTAGACTAAGTATAATCTATCCGGAAAGAATCACGCTCACTAAACACCCAGTGAAGGTTTCCTGGTGAGTGGGTCTGCAATCATGAGTTCGCACTAATATACCAATCGACACTTCGACCACTCGAACTCTTTCTTTTACAAACTTAAACTTAACAATGCGCTTGATTTTGATGAACTCCTATTGTTTTTAAGAATATAACTCTGCAGCTTTATTATCACAATTAATCCTGGTTATTTCGTTAATGCCTTCAATAACTGTCACGCTATAAAGTTTCGTAGCCATATTCCTGATTAGATGCCTCGGCAGCTATAAATCGCTCTTCCATGGTTGAAGAGGCTACTTCTAAGTGTCTCTGTTTCGACACTTTCCATGAAATAAATTTCGCCAATACGTAAGACAGAAATTTCGAGGTCGATTTCCCTTATCTTGACATCCCGTGAGTCCGTGATCCGAGCACCCAATAACCTGCATGATCGATCACGATATGTGAGCATATGATCCTTTGTCTCTCCTCAAGATACCTCATCACCGCTTAGCCGCTTCCAAAGGATCCATACCTGTGATTACCGGTGATATCCGCCTAACATTCCCACAATGTACGCTTATATCCGACGCTGCATACACTTGTGCATACATAAGACTCCTATCGCAGACGAATAAGGGTAGTTCTCCCATTTCCTTTCAAGTCTAATTTTCGTGGCATCACCTGTCGAATTTATCACTCCCTTGCCATGGTATCACCCGTGCAATAATTCGCATATTAAACCTTCAAGCAATCTTATTGATATAAGCCTTTGTGATAAGCCAAGTATACATCTGAACGATCCCTATGGATTTGTATACCCAAATATATGATGCATCACCAAGGTCTTTCATTTCAAAATGATCGATAAGAACCTTTCTAAGGTTTTAAATAGACCTACATCATTGCTTGCTAGCAGAATGTCATCCACATAGAGCACCAATATAACAAACGGTTCCCACTCGAACTTAAGATATATGCACCGATCAACAAAGGTTCTCCTGGAAACCATATGAAGAAATCACCTTTATCAAATCCCTTTCTAAGACTACTGATTTGATGCCCGCTTTAAAACCATAAATGGACTTCGAAGCCCACATACTAGGTATTCGGGGTTTCCTCTTTAACTCAAAGTTCTTCCAAGGCACCATGTATATAGTTTCATCAATGTTCCATCGAGGAAAGTCAGCTCGACTTCCATTTGGTGCAAATTTCAGATCACAATGAGCTACAAGTGGCATTATAATTCGAATGAGTCTTCGCCGAAACGCGAAAAGGTCTCCTTATAATCTATGCCTTCCTTTGGTAGCTCGCTAATTAGGCGTGCCTTATATCTCTCGACATCACTAATCCTGGGTCGTTTTGAATCCATTTACAAACTAATTGGTTTTATACTAGTAATTCGACGAGATCCCAAACGCCATTATCTTTCACTGACTTCTTACTCTCTTGCTCGTTAGATCAAATACATAAGAATAAATGATTAGATGTGATTTTATTATCATACACCAAATACGTAATAAAACCACATAACCCTAGAATCATGCATACTAATCAAAGATCAAATAAGCCAATATTGTGGTAAGATACCTCAATCCACTTATAAATTAGACAATGCAAAGAATGTGGCTTCAAGCATGGAGGCTTATTTCACCTTCTGGATTGTAAACCTATAATGATAATACTCTCTTCCTCGATGGGGCCAGCAGATAACGTGTTGTAGGTTTTAAACCCAGGGACCTCCGCTCAAATTACTTAATTGCCCCTTAATGTTATTGTCCCATCAAAACAACATTAAGAGGAAAACAGGGAAACCACACATTAATTCCATATTTTATAATTAATGAAATAATTATATAATTATTTCTGTGAACCCTAATTCAACCTGAATAGATCACTAACTTTATCAAGGTTATCACGACAAGACAAATCATGTTCAAAATTCTAACACCACATCCCACTAAAAGGAAATCTAACAATCTCCCACTGGGCTGGCAGCACCGAATATGTACATGATTGAATACTAAAGTTGCACGCAAATATACACCGGCCCAATCACAAATACTTTAAACACCGTCCACACTGTACTAGAATGGGATCAAAGCTGTCTTTATTATATCTTCATGCAGAATGAGACCTATCTTCGTCAACAAATGAAGATAATCAATGACATAGATCAACATAGGTGTGTGGCTCGAGATTACATAAAATGTGATCTATAGCATGCCTATCTCCAAAAGGTCCTCTTTATGACTCAATGAGTCTAGTATCATATTTTCAAATACCACATGCTAAATACAGAGAGGAAAATCATGATGTACTGCATCGTAGTAGTCGGAAACATAACATAAATGTAATAAATAAAATTTCCAGGCATGTACGCATATTATAAATGAAACAACTATAGCCATGGTCAATCACATAATTACATGCAAACCAAACGAACTCCCACTATCTTCTTCCATATCTCCAGATCAGCACAACCCATCCTCACACTGCTTTTCTCCCCGCAGTCACCCCCTGGTAAAGTGTGCTCCTCGCCAGATTTGTCCGGCAACCTAAATGGAGCCCTGCACTAACATGCCCTTAACTGACACTTTGACCACTCACTCTTTTCTTAACTGCAATCAATAGCTTCCTCCCACTGCCAAGTTTCATGATTTGACAAATCCCAACAGCCAATATATCCCAGCTTATTAATGCACTCTCAATCCAAGTGTTTTCCATAATGCCTTCTAATAATCTATTCCAGCAAATATATAAAGTTTCGTAGCTAAGATTCCCTTGATGATGCCTCACAGCTTTTTTTTATAAAATCAGCTCCAAGGTTTAGTGAGGCTACTAGTGTCTGCTTTATTTACTTTCCGCGAAATATCTCACATAAGATATAAGCCAGGCACTTCATATCCACACTTTCATATCCCAAAGCTCCTAGTTCATGAAAATTCACTGTCTCCATGATTTTATCTATGTATACAAGTATATCTCGTTTCCTGCTATTCCTATCATCGTTCAGTCGCTTCTTCCAAATGATCCATACCAGAAATACCACAGCAGAAAGAAGCCCTCCCGTTATTGTCTGCCATATGGCAATAGTTAATTCACTACACACTCATAAGCATGCTGCACTCCCGTCATACTAACATAGTCTCCACTTTCCTGTCTCAATCTGGGCAATGACTCAGTTTCTGAATTGAGTATGTCAATTCCTCTTCTCACACATGGTATCATCCAAAAAGCACCAAAGATATTAAACCTTTCTTCAAGACCTATTGATATATAAAGCTTTTGTGATGCCAAGCATACATCTCGAACGATCCTCATGGATTTGGTATACCCAAAACATATGATGCATCACCAAGGTCTTTCATTTCAAATGATCGATAAGAACCTTTCGGGTGTCATGCAATGTAATCTACATCATTGCTTCTGCTAGTAGAATGTCATCCACAGAGCACCAATATAACAAACGTGTTCTAATCGAACTTAAGATATATGCAATCGATCAACAAAGGTTCTCCTTGAAACCATATGAAGAAATCAATTCCTATCAAATTTTCAGATCATTGATTCGGATGCTCGCTTTAAACCATAAATGGACTTCTCGAGTCTTACATACTAGGAAGCCTTTGGCCTTTAACTCAAAGTTCTCCGTCGCACTTACGTATATAGTTTCATCAATGTCTCCATCAGGAAAGTCGGCTCGATCGATTTGGTGCGCCTCTAGATCACAACGAGCATGGGCGGCATTATACCTCAATGAGTCTTCGTCAATCGCGAAAAGGTCTCCTTTTATAATCTATGCCTTCCTTTCGGGTAAAGCCCTCGCGACTAGGCGTGCCTTACATCTCGATTACTGCCTTTGAACCCGCTTGGTTTTGAATATCCATTTACAAACTGTCTGGTTTTATAATTTTAGGTAATTCGACGATCCTAAACGCCATTATCTTTCATGGACTTCATTTCCTCTTGCTTGTTAGATCAAATACATAAGAATAAACACATAGATGTGATTTTATTACTGTTACACCAAATACAGAATAAAACCACATAACCCTAGAATCATGCATACTAATCAAAGATCAAATAAGCCAATATTGTGAAGATATACCGAATCCATCAGTACTGTGACAATGCAAAGTAATGTGCTTCCTCTCCTCAAGTATGGAGGCTGGGGAGCCATCTTCTCCTGATTGCAAAACCTGGAGCAATGATACGTTCTCTCTCGATGGGGCTGCAGATAACGTGTTGTAGGTTTTAAACCTGTGACTCCGGGCCAAATATTTAATCGCTCTTCAATGCTATCGTCTCCATCAAAACAACATTAAGGGCAAAACAGGGAAACCACACATTAATTCCATATTTTATAATTAATGAAATAATTATATAATTATTTCTGTGAACCCTAATTCAACTGGGAATAGATCACTAACTTTATTGGGTTACTGAATAGATAGCACAATCATGTCCAAAATTTAACACTTGTCAGCCCACTAAAAGGAAATCTAACAATCTCCCATCAGCTGCTGCACATCGAATATGCACATGATTGAATACTAGTTGAAATGCAAATACACGTCCAATCACATAAATACTTTTAAACAATCTGGTCCATTAATTGTACTAGAATGGGATCAAAGCTGCCTTTATTACATCTACGCGAGACCAGACCTATCTTTGTCAACAAACAAAGATAATCAATGCACATAGATCAAATATAGGTGGCTCGAGATTACATAAAATGTGATCTATAGTATGCCTATCTCCAAAAAGGTCCCCTTTATGACTCAAATGAGTCTAGTATCATATTTTCAAATACCACATGCTAAACACAGAGAAAATCAATGACATCACATCGAGTAGTCTAAACATACCATAAATGCATTAAATAATCATAGCATGTAATGCACATATAAAATGAAACAACTATAGCTGTATCAATCACATAATTACACATAAAACCAAATGAACTCCCACTATCTTTCTATATCTTCTAGACTAAGTACACCCATCCGGAGCAACATGCCTGAAACACCTTAGGTAGCAAGCCTCGTGAGTGGTCCAATCACGGAGTTCGTATTTCAATATGCCAATTGACACTTGACCACTCAACTCTTTCTTTTACAACCAAACTTAATGTCAATGTGCTTTGATTTTGATGAACTCGTTGTTTTTAGAATATAACTCGCAGCCTTATTATCACAATTAATCCTAAGGCCATAATGCCTTCAATAATCAAGTCCTGCTATAAAGTTTCAGAGCCATATTCCCGATTAGATGCTCGGCTGTGCTATAAATTCACTTCCATGGTTGAAGAGGCTACTATGTCCGCTTGACACTTTTCCACATGAATAACTCCCTCCGCCAACATCACGAAGATGTACTGAGGCCGACTTCGCATCTCGACATCCCCGTGTGTCCGTGATCCGAGTACCCAATAACCTCCGCATGATCGGATCGCCGATATGCGAAGATATGATCCTTTGTCTCTCAAGATACCTCATCACCGCTTAGAGGTCGCTCTCCAGCTGATCCATACCCAGATTTCATCGAAGATATCCGCTCTTAATATTCCGGCACAATGTACGCTATATCCCGACTAAAAGACACACTGCGGCATACATAAGACTCCCTATCAAGCATTTAATAAGTAGTTCTCCATTTCTTTCTCTCAAGTTCAATTTTCGGGGTATCAATTTGCCAATTTATCATCTTTCTATTATTGTGTATCACCCGTGCACACTTCAAGATATTAAACTCTTCACACCTTATTGATATAAGCCTTTGTGAGGTTTTTCAAGTATATATCTCGAACGAGATCCCTATGGATTTGTATACCCAAAACATATGACGCATCACTGTCTTTCATTTCAAAATGATCGGATAAGAACTCGTGTCATGCAATAGACTGCATTATTGCTTGCTAAAGTTAGAATGTCATCCATAGAGCACCAATATAACAAACTTGCTCCCATTGAACTTAAGATATATGTAATCGACACGCTGTTCTCCTTGAAACCATATGAAGAAATCACCTTATCAAATTCCTGACTGACTCGGGATGCCTGGGCTAAACCATAAATGGACTTCTCGAGTCTACATAATAGGTGCCGGGTTTCCAAACTCAAAGTTCTCTCGGGTTGCACCATGTATATAGTTTCATCAATGTCTCCATCGAGGAAAGTCATTCGATTCATTTGGTGCCTTCTAGATCACAATGAAGCTACAAGTGGCATTATAATTCAATGAGTCTTTCGTCGAAACCCGGCTAAAAGGTCTCCTTATAATCTATGCCTCTTCGGGTAAAGCTCCTCGGTGACTAGGCGTGCCTTTATATCTCTCTCATATCAGCTTTGAATCCCATTTGGTTTTGAATATCCATTTACAACCAATCGGGTTTTATACCTTTAGCAATTCCGACTTAGATCCCAAACGCCATTATCTTCACGGATTTCATTTCTCGCATAGCCGCAATCCACTTTCTCGAATTGGTGCATTATTTGGCTTTGATTGATGCACGAGGATCGTCCTCCAATCATGTATCAAACCTATGCTTCAAGAAAGAGACTACAGTCATCCTAAATCGCTTTCTCCTTTCTCTGTTATCACTTTAATGGCACTTCAGTCAGACACGAGGTTCTTCCACTATTTCTTGATGTGGTTCCTCACCCAGTGGGTGGAGCTCCAATTGTAGCTGAAGTTGCACAGAATGTCATCATTTGCCACAACACTTTGGCACAATAATAGGAATGGGTAAATTTGATTGTCACCAATAGCTTCAATATAGTCGTGGGTTGGAGAATTTACATACTCCTCCTAAAAATGACCTCCTTAACTTGGAGGCTCCCACTATCCTCAATAAACTTGGCATTACCCGTCTCAAAGAAGGACCTGCTTGAAGGGTCATAAAACTTATACCCTTTAGACCTCTCATCCTACAAAATAATGTGCCAATAAATTCTTGAGTCCAGCTTTCTTTTCATCACCTATAAGGCCTCGTCACCGACAACCCTGTGACGTATGTATGTTCACATTTCTGTTTTACCTGGCCCATAACTCATATATGGGGTTTTGTTAACTCGCTTTACCGGGAACTCTATTGAGTATATAAATCATGGGTCTTTAATGCTTCACCCCATAATGAATTAGGTAGAGAAGAATGACTAATCATACTTTACCATGTCTTTAAGGGTTCGCATTGCGCTCTCTCAAATTTACACCATTTTGAATTGGAGTTCCAGGCATGGTGTATTGAGGTATAATACCGCATTCAGAAAGGTATTTAGCAAAAGGCCCTGGTCGTTGTTCACCTGATCCATCATATCTACCGTAATATTTCCCTCCACTACGATTTGGATTTTACTTTAATTTTCTTGCCTAGCTGATTTTCAACCCTGCTTGAAAATTTGAACACTTCTAGGCTCAGGCTCTTTCACGACATTAGGTACAACAATCATATCGTGAGTAATCGGGTCTATAAATGTGATAGTGCTATGTGTGCTCATTCCAAGAAGTCAGAGGGAATGGTCCATATATCCGTATGTATCGTCCTCTAAGACGTTGCATTACACCGCATTTGCACTGTCTCTTTCTTTGTTAGTCATTTCCTTTAATGCACTCCATATTATTATGTCAAAATCGATATGTCAAGGGAATCAAGAATTCTTGAGTTATTAGCCTTCGTAATTCGTTGTTTGGAATATGTCCCACAGCATCTATGCCATAACATCGAGATTTCTCATTATTTAATTTGCGCTTTGATCCAATAATGGTTGCATTCATTATCGAATTTGTATCGGGATTCTCTTATTATTTAATTTATATAGCTTATGAATTAGGACTACCATTCCAATAACTTTAGAATTTTGAAAGACTAAATGTTTCCATTTCCAAATGAACAAAGATAAACTCGTGATTTGTCCAAACATGAAATATAAATCAAATTCCGCCTAAATGACTCGCATAATAAATGTGTTTTCCAAATTAAAATAAAAACCAAGAGTCTAACATAAGCCTAAATGTCCCAATAATACCAGACTTGAGCTTTCTTTACATTTCCCGTATAGATGTATCTTCTAACATCAATTGGCAATCGGCCCGAGTGGCAAGCCTCCGCATAGTGAAGAATTTATGTGGAGTAGTGGCTCCCCGTATCTATCCACCAAGTGTCACTCGCCACTAAAGCCAAATTAACTTCGTAACTAACAAAGTCATGTTTCAGAATGCTAATGATATTGGCAAATACAGATATAGTAGATACCGAAAATAAACACACAAAGTGCTCACATTAATACTACACACGATATATATTAAAGCACAAAATATATATACACATGGGCCCCTTGACAGATACCAAGCACAACATTGTATTTAGTCTGACGTGAAAAACAATTTGAAAATCTGCATCTCAATTATAGCACTAAATGTAGACAATATTATAACTACTTTACATTATGCCTTCTTTGACCGATATAATGTTTGCATGTTAAAAACTTTATTTGTCTCACATTTAGACTATTATTTACTCCTACATCCGGTATAAAAATAATCATCCTCGGGTTGACTACGTACATAGATATAAAGTTCATTTATTATAAAATTAATTTAATTAAATTAACAGTAGGTTACTTTGGTAAATATACAATTTAAAAATTAATTCTAAAATAAATAAATATATATACTTCTTCATCATAATTGAATTAGACGTTATGGAAATAACAATGATAATTCAATTAGACGTTATGAAATAATAATGGTAATTCAATTGCAATTAATTAATTATTTTAATGAAAAGACGCTATGAAAATAATAACGTGATAATCATGACGCCGCATCGCACTCAACGACATAACGCTTGAATCGTTTTCTTTCAACCTTGCGACTGACCGCCTGCCAACTTTGACCGCGATAATCTCGCTGCCTGACGTCCGTTGACTTCCATCTGCTGGGTTTTTCGTCTCTTTATTGGGAACAAATCCCTAAGTACACCTTTGTTAGTGCACCCCAGATTCGGCATTCATGGGTTTAATTCCTAATATACTGTGATTTTAACCACAATAATCATAAATCTCTACTCAAGCAAACTATTTCAACTAAAAAATAAAATTATTGAGAATTTTGTATAAATTGGTTCTCAAAATATATATATATTTCAAAATCAAGGATCAAATTAGCCCCAAAATACTAACTTATTAATCAAATGATCGCATGATCCGCCTCGATACCACTTGTTAGATTTGAATATACAAAATAAACACATAGATGTGATTTTGTTATCATATAATTCAAATACGTAATAAAACCACATAACCCTAGATCATGCATACTAATCAAAGATCAAATAAGCCAATATTGTAGAAGATATAATCGAATCCATTGTAATTAGACAATGCAAGAATAAGCTTTCACTCAAGCATGGAGGCTGTGGTTTATCTTCGGATTGTAAAACCAGCGCAATGATAATAATGAGTTTTCTCGATGATACCGGGCAGATATCGTATCGTAGGCTTTTTAAACCCGGGACCTCGCTTCAAATTATTTTACTCGCTCTAATGTCATCGACCCATCAAAACAACATTAATGGCAAAATAGGGAAACTAAGCCACATTAACTCATATTTTATAATTAATGAAATAATTATATAATTATTTCGTGAACCCTAATTCAACTAGGAATGTATCACTAACTTTATCGGGTTATCGAATAGACAAAAGAGCATAATTGGCCCAAAATTTAACACTTGTCAGCCCACTAAAAGGAAATCTAACACTGATGGCTTATGACAGTTGGTGATGCTGAGCTTCCTCAAATGTACTAAATCACAAAGCCACTTTGGTAATCCCACCAAGTCATTGCAGGAATCGATATTTATTTCCCGAAGATTAGGCAAATTTTCTGCAGGAATCTGGATGGAGCAATTGTTAAAAGCCTGATTGATATTACACACAACCAAGGTTATCTTCATCAAATTCTCCAGCTTTACCATGGTGTTGGAACCGAAACCCGCTCTAGCCTGATTCTCTTTAGACTGGATGATAATGAACAGAGGAGTGAAACATTAGTTAGCTCAGTAATGGAGGAACCGTAATTCGTTACCACCAAAACCTTCAAATTATGCATTTGCTTTATGAATGACTCTGGTAATGTGTAGTGTTTTTCCATTGTCTGAAAGTTGATTATCGTGACCTCAATTACTGTGCACTTCTTCATGTCGCACTAGCTTGAGCCTAACATTTTATCTACAGTATATAATAAAGCTTAGCAAATGTGTATATGCATTCTAATTAGAGAGAGCAGTTGTACCTATAGAGATAAAACAGTATACAGCCTTGACGGCGTGTGGTTGTACTTTGATCGCCACTCGTGAAGAGCTTGTTTCCTACCAAGTCCAAACAGCCGCCTCTCCTCTCCTCCACGGGCTTACGGCTGCTCCTCCGAAGGAATGGCTGTGTCTCTTAGGAAGGTCACTTTGCAAGACATAGATGTCACATCATACTCACATCATCCTCAGCTGCATCTTTCCTAGAGAGCAGGCAAAAATTGTGTGTTCAGAGAGACATACCTACCAAGTTTGACTATCAAACGTTCAAATTAAAATATAAGGGTATCATGGATTGTAACAAGATAGTAAACCAGAGGAATGCATAAGATCAAAAATAGAGCTGTCAATCCTAGCGGCCTGATCGGGGAAAGGGCAAAATTAGGCAAGGCCGGGCTGGACCTAATTTTCATCAAGCCGCCATTTTGCTAGCCCAACCCAACCCTAATCTCGACACTGAGCTAGCCTACACCGGTCGACCAAATTACCACCAATCATAAATGAGAAAAAAAAAGGTAGTCAACCCATACCGTGACTCGCACAAGGCATTCTAAGGAGAGCTTTGATAAAGGTTGGAAACAGCATGCACCCATTTAAGGTCAAGTCAGTACAATTCCCGCCATCTATAAGAGCAGCAGGATGCATTTCACGTGGTAAGGAAATGAGCCCATGTCCATAAAACACTCCTTCCAGCTTAGCCTTCAAGGAAGCAGCCACGTTGAGGCAATCAAGAAGGCCTTCCTGCAGAATCCAAAATGACTGACCTCCCACACCTCCAACGCCTCCGTCTGCACAACTACAGCAGCCCACGGTGATCCAGCCACAACTCGCTGGATGGCTTGAGGAATCCACAACATCTTTCACAATCCGCACTCTCTCACACCACCAAATTCACAAATCGCTACACCTTCTTTTTTTTACAACTAAACATTTTGCACAATGTAGTAAATTATTCTCGGCTTAGGACTAACCAGTCCCTCTTCTATGCCCTCGCTTTTGAAACGCTGAGGCTCTCGCTGATAATGAGTTAGGCATGATGAGCAAATCTGTTACATTTTAAAGGCCAGAGAAGTAGCCCATCATGCCTAGTTCATGTGATAGAGCACTAACGCTTCACAAAGGCATGGTATAAGGAGGGAAGGGTCCCAGTTCGAGTCCTAGTGAGACAACTTTATTACATTATACTAAAGTGTTTAACCATCGAAATAATGTTAGAGAAATGCTGTCTCCCATCAAGCCAGTCTATGGTAGAGCACTCAGTTTCAAAAAACATATGGCATATGAGGAAGGGCTCAGGTTCGAATTCTAATGAGAACAACATTGTACTAAAGCAACTGTCAAAAAAGGTAAGAGAAGTAGTTTATCCACAGCATCATCATAATCTTTATCCCCATATACCACATGATTAGTTCATGTAGTAGAGCACTCAACGTTTCAACAGTATAACATAGGAGGAGAGTCAGGTTCGAAATACAAGAAGGGGACAGCTTACTACATTATACAAAGTGCTTAATAACATCAAAATGAAGCTAAAGAAGTAGCCCAACTTTCTCAAACATTGAACGCTATACCACATGAGTTAGGCATCATGCATAATTTTTTTTTTTAACTTAAATAATTGGGAAATCACCTTGTCAACAACATCATCATAATCTTATCCCCATCTCTTAAGAATGCTCAGGTCAAGAAGTTTCTTGATTGTTCATATCATCCAACAACCACTTTTCAGGTAAAGCCAATTCTTAAATTAGACTATGTAACTAATCTTGCATTTTGGTATTTTAAATTCCACAAACTTATGAAGAGGGAATTCAGGTTCACCCCTATCATCAGTTCCACCCCAAACATCATCTAGCACCAAGTAGAGAGAAGCAAAGCTTGTGCTTGATTTTTCCGCAAATGCTTTAATCCAATCTGGATCCAGATCAACTCCGCGCCCTAAACCCGTGGAACCGATGGGAGATTGTTAAGTGCTCTCACCTTGGAAAGAGAAGATGTCTCAATCATGTTCAAAAACATGCATAAGAAGGTGGGGTATCTCTATAGCTTGAACTCGATCGGGCTTTTTTTTAGATATCTGCTTGACTCGAGAAATAATGGAGTTACTTGAATTCGACTCGATAAAACTCGAATCGATAAAAAAATTAATAAACAAATATAATTGTAATCGTCAAGTTTGACTCAATTAATAAAATTAAAAAGCTTCGAGTCACATTATGATACTCAAACTCGAGCAGTTTGACTCAATTAATAAAATTAAAAGCTTGAGTTTCCGTATTATGATACTCCTAGGCCCGACTTGGATTAACTCCGAGCCTAATTCGAGTATCTCACTTCGTCAAGCTCAAAGAGCTCATTACAAGAGTTTCTGACTCGTTTACACTCTCTAGTTCTATGTAACTCTCAGTACACTTTCTCTCTCTCTCTCTATATATATGTTCTGCCCAAAGCTCCCTAATACTAGAGGATTTCAAACCTCGACAACATGGGCTGGCAGAAGTTTGAGGAATGAAAGTGGAGGGAAAAAAAAAAAGAATATTAACCAAACTTCTCAAGAGATCGACATTTTAGCTTATGTATAAAACCTTAAATTTATTTTCAAAGACATTGTTCTTCTATAGGTTTTTTAAATTCAAAATTGTGTTGTAGATATAATTTTCATTGTTAAATATTTGGTTAAATAACCTCAAATAATACAATATTTAGTAAATCCAACCTCTTTTGTATTTTTTTATTTTTTAAATAACTTATTTGAACAAAATATTTCTTCTAAAGATGATCAATTTGATTACAAGACCTTTAAAGATCAAATTTTAGAAATCTAATCTTTCATCAATTTTTGCAAAAATACTCCTACCAGTCTTTTATAAAAATAACAATTTCTTTTCAAAGACAGATAAATATATAAGATAATTATGACATTTTGTCCAAAATAAGAATTCTCTCAAGAAAACAGAAAATATTAGATTTATACAAATGAGAGACTACATGTCTAAGGATTTTGAGGAAAGAAGTAACATTTTGCAGGTTTTGTCCTAATAATACATTTTAAAAAAATATATCAAATCTTAATATGTTTTTAAAATACCCAAACTAATGCGTCATCATTAAAATCGTATTATGACTACGACTTTAACCTCGTTTAAAATCGTAGTCAATACCATCGCTTTTAAATTAAAATTTAAAATCATAAATACCAACTACGGGTTTTGACGAGTTGGTGACCAACTACGACTTTTTATAAAATAACAATTCTTTTCAAAGATGATAAATATATAAGATAATTAATGACATTTTGTCCAAAACAAGTTAATTTCTCAAGGAAAATGAAAATATTATATTCACACAAAATGAGACCCTATGTTCAAGGATTGAGGAAAAGAAGTAACATTTGGAGTTTTGTCCAAGAATAATACATTTAAAAAAAATATCAATTCAATACGTTTTAGGCCAATAACAAACTAATATGTCATCATTAAAATCATCATAGCTTTATGGATCATGCTTTAAACTAAAGCTTAAAATCGTAGTCAACAATTATTGTTTTAACTTAAAATTTTTAAAACCATAGTCACCAATATGGTTTTGACGAGGACACACTAGTTTGGTTTTTTTTTTTCTCAAACCTATACTAAATTTGTTCAAATTGCCTACCTTTTCATTTGGTAAACGCTCAAAATTTAGTAAAATAAGAGTGACATCCAAGGAGGGAAGAATCCTAGGCTGGTTCCGTTAGGTGATCATCATATCAGATTGTAAATAAACTCCTTAGTTGTGTATATATATATATATATATATATATATATATATATATATATATACAGGTATATATATATAAGAAAACTCACATTTGGTACTATCTTAATTGGTAGAGCATCCAAAGTTTTAAAATGTATGACATCTAGAGAAAAGAGAGGTCCCAAGCTTGAATCCCAGTAAAGATGGTTTAGTATATTGTATCGTAACAAACTCCTTTGTTGTCAAAAAATTAAAAAATAAATAAGTATTTTGGGACAAAACTCTAACATTTGGTACAAGCTCAGTTGATAGAACGTTCAAAGTTTAAAAAGGCAGGATATCTAAGGAGGGGAGGTGTCCCAAGCTTGAGTCCCAGTAGGGATAGTTATTACATTGTATTGTAACAAACTACTTAGTTGTCAAAAAATAAAAATAAAAATAAAAATAAAAAACTATTATGGGACAAAAACTGTAATTCATCATACTAGGCTTACTTAATAGAAATGTCTTAAAGTTTAAAAGACAGACATCCATGAGGAACTGGGTCTCAGGTTTGAGTCCCCGTAGGGATAGTTTACTATATTGTACTACTACTAACTGATTAGTTGTCAAAATTAAAAAAAGAAGGTTATTTTGGACAAATTTCTAAATATTTGGTACAAGCTCGCTGGTAAAGTGTTCAAAGTTTAAAAAAACAAAGATATGAGAAGAGAGAGGAGAGGGGTTCCAAAGCTCAGCCCTAACGCGATACTTTCTTTACTACATCAGGCTTATAGCAACCGTTGTCAAAATTAAAAAAAAAAACTATTTTGGGACAAAGGCTTAGGGCACAGATGATTCAGTTAATACATAAAAAAATACCAGTGATTCACAAAATATACAATACGCTACAATAATTAGGCAAAGTTAAATGTGTAATACCACAAGACATCGACTAGTTAGCGATAGTATATCGGTTTCATATTATAAGATATCGACATAATCCTAATTATTTTTTATGAGAATAGCTTGAATCATAAATATCAAATTCTTAGTGATGGATGTACCATTATTTTCAAATTGATAAATACCCAATTCATCTTAATGAGAAATATACAATTATTTTCAAATTGATAACTTGATAACTTGACCAGTGTAGTCTTCCCAAATCCTCCGCGAGCAGTCACCATCATCACTGATGATTCATCGTCTTCCTCGAACAGCAGTTTTTTCCAATTGTCTCAGCGGCTTATCCATTCCCACAATAAACGGAGTAAGCTCACTCTCATCCGAATTTCCGATCTCTATCTCCTGAAAACGAAACTTCTGTATCGTCCATTGACTGTTGCTGCTGCTGCTGCTGGGTGAGGCTGAGATCTCGTTCCTCTGTTAAATCATTGTTGCACGGCAAATATACCTGGAAGAAACGGGTAAGCGATTCAGAGTCAGTAATCCACTAAGGAATTCCTGATCCCTGAGCAGCCAATGGGAGTTGATAGTATTCTCCGATAAGATTGTCCCCCTTTCAAACAGTTCCTGTAACAATCCTCCCGATCCTCCATTCGACGACGATCCCCATCTCTGATCTTAATGGCGATCGGCGTCATAATTTCCAGATAGCTTATGACTTTTTTTAAGATCTTTTTGAATGCATCTTCCTGCTTTTGATCATTCACAGCCGGATTTAGAATCAATTCTTCGAAACATTTTCCCATAATGGATCCTGCAAGAATTTCCATTATCGAGAATCCGGCTAAGTAGGAATGGGGTTTTTAGCTCTCCAAACAAACGATCTGAAATAAAATTTTACTTTCCTTTTCCTGGGGTTTCTGTACATAAACAGATTCTGGTGAGATAGTCGGTGCTGTAATTTAAGCCACCTGAGGAACTTAGAAGGAAGTTTCCATTAAAGACTTAAAGAAGACCAAAGAACCCGCCCATGGTCAATCCACGAGGTTTATTGGATTAGGACTCCCTTAATGACTTTCACGGAATTACAAAGTATATAAAATCATGGTATATTAAATTAATACTAACTTTATGATGTTTAAAAAAGTCTATAGGTCAATATATTCGATTAAAATTTCAAAGTTTTTTCTTTTCTTTTTCTTTTTTCTTTCTTTTCTTTTTTTTTTTTTTGCCATAAAAGCTTCACGACGTTATTGGATTAAGACTTTAAAAAAGTTTTATGTTTCATGCGTATTTCAATTATAATTTTTATATACCTTTATATCAAAAGATTAAAAAGTTTATTGACTTTTAATTACTTTCCTATAGTATAAATACCACCCTTTAAATCCTCCCTTCGCGCTTTTCAAAAGATTTGAACGACTTTTAATGAGTGTGCTAAATCTAAATTCCTTTGGATCCTAATAAAACAATTAATTATTTCTAAAAACTCATACAATTCCTAAAATTAGATAATTTTTTAGTTCTTCATATGTTAAGAATTAAAAAGTTAAAAAAAATATGATTATTCCTAAAATCACATACGAATTATTTTTTTTAATCGTTTTACATACAAATCTGGTATTTTAAAAACTAAAAATATCATAATCGTTTTTAAAAAGTATATATCAAAATTAGAATCATTTACAAATATGATATTTTTAGGAACTAAAATTTGATATTATTTTTTCAAAAATCATAATTTTATTCAAATACACCTCTTGTCTCATTCAAAATAGATATCAAAATCAGCAATTATAATGACACACTTCTATAAAATTTCTTCTTCACGATTCATTATCAATGTAGATCTGTTCGTATAACCCGGCATTCATTCAATATCCAAAATTATTTGTATTGTAATAGACTTTATAAGTTACTTAACCCGATATCTATTCAGCGTAGTAATTCTGATTAATCCGATTTTTAAATTCCGTCACTTTAAAAATCATGTATGCCTATCGAGTTTATGTAGAAATAAAATACTGATTTTTCCTATTCGACCATACTCGACTGTCTACAAAATCACACACACACACACACACACACACACACACACACACACACACACACACACACACACATATATATATATATATATATATATATATATATATATATATATAATTGTTTTTTTTGTTTGAATTGTTTCATATAAGTATGTGAATAAATTTTTTTTTACATCATATCGTTATCAGCAAATCACATCAAATATATCTTCTTGTATTTCATAAATTGCAAATTTTGAAATTATGAAATTTTGAAATTTGATATATTAGGAATTTTGATTATTTAGATATGAAAATGAGGAATGTCATTCTTGGAAAATTAAAAAAAAAAAAACCCTTGAAGTAATGAGTTGAATTAGAAAATTTGATGAAATAAAATATAAAAATTTATTTTTAAATGTCTATTGAAAATTTGGAAACAAAAGAAGTTAAGAAAATTTATTTATTCAAACCTATTTTAAATAGTGTTTCAGATTTTTTTGACAAAATTATTTAATTATGATATTTTACTTTTATTTATTATTATTAAAAAATATGAATCTTATTATAGTTATTTAAAGCTTGGCAAAGCTTATCAATATGTAAAAGTTTATAAAAGTCTATCACACCCCAAATGACGTCAAAGTCTATAAAAGGTCATGTTTGGTTCAGCTAATAACTGGTAGCTGGTAGCTGCTAGCTAATAGTTAGTGCTGGTAACTCATTATTAATTACTACTTGGTAAAATAGTTGATTAGAAGTAGCTGATTTAAGGTTAATTTACCAATATAGAGCACAGATATAAAATAATGCACATATATAGAAAAAGGATTACAAATAAATTACCAAAATATGAAATTATAACCATAAACAAAGGAAAAAAAATATATTCTAAAACATACCTTTAAAGAATAATTGAATTCCTAGAGGTAAATATAAGAACATAATATATATATATATATATATATATATATATATATATATATATATATATATATATATATATAATGTTATTTTGAATTATCGTTTCTTTATTTATTTAAAATATCATGAGATAAAAAAAAGAAAAAGAATGAAAGAGGTGTTAAAGAACTTTACTTAAAAAATATCAAGTTCCATGTTTTCTTTTTTTAATCTTTAATATTTCTTTTAAATAGAGTAATCTTTAATTCAAAAAATATGGATAGCCTTTAGATTCATAACAAAATAAATTAGAGCAAAATAAAAACAAAAAATTTAAAATTCATAAACGATTTTTTTACTTCAAATATTCTCTATTTATATAGTTATTTTTATGTAAAGACTAATATTTTAAAATATTTTATTTTGATATTCTTCTTCTTTTGTTTATTGATTCAAATTATAATTTGAGATGAAATAGGAATTAAGTAAAAATATTATTATTCATTTATAATAGATAATTTTGTTTTATCTTCTTCCACCATATCTTTGAATTGTTTATTATTGCTTCATGTGCACGCCCGGGAAAAAAATCAAAACAAAGAAAAACTTAATCTGAAACCATAGATGTCAGTTATGTCAAGCAAAAATACGAGCATATCATAAGGAGAAAAATTGAATTTTGAATATTTTCACAAGAGAGTTTCATAAAAAGCTACAATTTGTAATTTTTTCTCAACCGAAGCTTATTAGGCCTAATGAAAGTATAAACAACTACGGTTTTAAGCTTCATCATCAAAACCAAAAAATTGATGATTTGCATTACATTGTATTATAACAAACTCCTGAAGTTGTTAAAAAAATTAAATATATATATATATAAGTATAACAAACAAACAAACAATTTGGTACAAAACTCTAAATATTTGGTATAAGATCTCAGAATCCCTCCTCCCCGCCCTAACTCAGAAAGAGAGAAAAAGTATGGTGTATACTCTTTAACATCCTGGATCTTGGCACCTATTTGACAAGTGTAGTCTTCCACATCCTCCGGAGCAAACATACTATCATCGATGCGATTCATCGCTTTCCTTGAACTCCAACAGTAGCTTTTTCACTTCTCTCAGCGGCTTATCCATTCCCAAACTGTTTTTGTATGCATTAAGCCTCAGCACCTCCAGATTTTTCAGCCTCCCGATCCTTTCAATGTGGGTCGATGGCTTGATAAAAAGATAAATGAGTTTCCTCAGACAAAACAATTAAATCACAAAGCCATTGGTAATCCCACCAAGTCATTGCAGGAAACTATATTTATTTCCTAAAGATTAGCAAATTTTCTTTGTAGGAATCTAGATGAACGATTGGTTAAAAGCCTGATTGATCTTACATAACCAAGGTTATCTTCCAAATTTCCAAATTTTACCATGGTGTCACAGTAGGTTGAACCCGATGATGCCTAAAAACATGTACGGGCCTGCATTACGACTCAAGAGACAAACCACCAACAAGGCTTGAGGTGGGCTTAGGAGGTAGGCTTGGAAGCTTGAGCCTAAATGAGAGCTCGACCCACTAGATGATGTCTTGGTTACTCCTGCGACGCGAGCCTGTGTATTTCTCAGACTAAGCTCTCCTAAGGGGCCGAACAGTGACGAGAGCATAACCACAGCCCACTGGGCCAGGACGTAAGAAAGGAAAGCGCCCATCTTCATGATCCGATATCTACTCATTGCAAAGGATCCCCACGATTACGGCTCCCTAATTATCCTCTAATATTCAAGAAGATACGAAGAGAAGATTCTACGACTGGGAAGATGCCGTATCGCCATCTAATAAGGAAAGTCATCGATCACCGGCGAGCAAATATCGAGCAATTCCAATCAAGAAAGGTATGCAATCAAACCATCTCAGACACCCCAAATCCAGTGGGTCCCATTGACAACCCACAACTAATGGAATTCTCGTGATTTCGGGTTACTAGATACCACATGGTTGTGTCCTATTTATCTGATCCATATTTCCAAAAAATTCGAAAAGGTAGTCTCCTTTGTTTGTGCTCTACCCAAATATACAACTCGTAGATAATAAAGAATCCATAAGAGTTTATTTCAACACTCTTATACAGAACATATATTAAAACTAGCTTGTTCTAATATAGTTTACTCGACACCACCTCAATACGTCCCTTTACCGGGACCCATTCATTCATATTTAAATCACAAATATGAAAATTAACAGTTAATGACAATCCATAAGAGTCCGATCACGGCCCTCTTACCATAATTACACACCTGACTATTTATACAATAGTCCAAAAGAATTTAATTACAATTCTTTTCTTTACATAAAAATATTTTATAAAAGTATCAAGGGCGTCACATGCCAAATTTCTTCTTCACAATCACGTCTCGTCGGGAGTTCCGCCTCCCGTACACCCCTCGCACCGGGGTGGGCAAGGGGTCCTACAACGAGGTGAGCAATGCCCAGTAGAAAAATTCTCCTACAAGGGCTACTCCTCACCTAAATGCACATGAAATGGTGTACATAAAACATCAAATCATATTCCATATAAATAATGTAATCCTATATGGAATGTTCCGTGTCATGCATGAGATGAGACTCCTCGCGCCCCACAACCCGAGTCCCGACCGACTTCTGCACACTTTTGCAACGCCTGTGAAAAACTGGCCATTGGTGTTTCACCCAATGACTTTAACCCATCGACAACCCTCCAATCTTAATTTATCAAATCTCAGTGTTTATTTGGGCTAGAATTTCAGTGGTCTCACCCGCAAGTCTGCAACGCCTCCGATACTTTCAAACTTTCATCGCTGATCCATATATTTGACCAAGAATAAAATTCGGGCCTTTCACCCTAGGCGGATCTACCCCATCTTGCTTCACCCAAACACACGTGATTTATTCTTATTATTATTTTATACAAACGTGAGTCTCGATTTTGGACGTTGTCCCATTTCCGAGCTCACTACTCATTTACCAAGAATGGTGAATAACAGTACCATACACCCACACCCAACTTGACGCGATGTGACCGTGCATATGAAATGCATGATGCCAACGCATTCTCCTTCGCATACATATGAGCGCATGCACAAAGGATTATTGCACCATGGGATGAAACTATAATGCACATATAATTTGGAACCAACCAGTTAATACATCAAATAACATATTAACATGTTATCTTTCACAATCGCATAATATCTGATCGCTAATAACACACAAAAATGGCCCAAATCTGACTATATACAATAAGGCACCTCGTCCCTTCACTACTCACCGAATTACTATGATACCAAAGCACACCACAAACCCAAAGACATCAGTCGTCCCGAATCAAAACCAACTCAACTAAGTCCTGATCGCTTCCGGTAATCCCGCTGGCTCGAATCGCTCCAAAAACAGTCCTGAAATTTTAACCCGAACTATAAGAAAACAATCCCAAAATTTAGCCCCAACTGTATGAAAACAGTCCCAAAAACTCCTAAAAATTCCTACACTCAGTCCAAAAAATTTGAAACTAAAATTTACGGCCTTCATTCCTGCTTGCCAATCCCAAGCCATTAAATAGCCTTTAGGCTAGAAATAACACAAGTAGGAAAATTCCTCACTGTAAAGTTTGACAAAACTCCCAGATTTGGTACCCACGCGTAGCCCTCACGCAAGTGGGATCATCTCATACCTTTACCATGAAAACCTACGATCCGATTCCAAATTTGAAAGAAGTTTAAGAGAAGAAAAAAATCTCTCCCTAAAGAGCTCTCTCTCCTAACAAAAATGCCCTCCTCCTTTGACTTCTCGTTTTTATCTTCATTTTTTTTAAATATTTTGATACATGGTCTATGGTATTGCTTCATTCGGGTCCGTTTTTGCCTCAAACAATTTATTTGTTTTCGCCACTTTATTTTAAATGAATCCTAACTCAAGTTTCATTCTACTCAAGATTTTCGTAAAATCTTGTCCTTGTGTTTCAATGATCGCTTATCACCAAAAATCGTAAAATATTCTTTTATCTCGCACTAAGGAAACTTTTCCTCTCCGAAGTCAATAGATTTCGCGAGACGAATTTAATCTACAGTAGCCCATTCGTCATATGAGATCTAGAGAATTTTCTAAGCTTCCCTGAACCGTTATGGCAATTTATTATTATTATTATTATCATTTTGCCATTTTTTTAAATTCTCAATTTTCCCGAGTTTACACCATCTACGCTTGAATCCCCTTCCCTTTCGTAAGAAAGAAACCGACTTAGGCATCGGAGAGGCGGTCGGCACTCCCCCACCGAACCACCCTTTCATGGTGCTGTATATCGATCCGGCCCGACGAACGACCCAACGACTCCAAATAAGCCCTGTACCTCAAAAGATCGATAGAAAAAGCACTATCGCTTGGTGTCGCTTGCGGAACGACCGTTCCTTTACAAATCAACTGATTTCTCAGTTATTGATGTTATCGACTCGAAACACGAGCGTAAGTCACAACTCGAGGACGAAGATCGACAAGACAACGCTTGACAAGAGACAAATCAAGAGACGCCTGAGCTCTTCACGCCGCTAGCAACAAGATGGAGGCAGTAATTGGCTCACTAATCGGGCCAGCTCGCTAAGGAGTCGGGCGGCTCACTGCATGTGGTAACACCCACAGGAGGCACAACAGGCCCGTGAAGGCCGCAACACCCTTCCACAGAGGAACACCCGCACCCTCGAGACATTGACGGAGTGAGGAGAAAAAAGCCATCTAGGCAGGATCCCTGCATACCCCGAGATGCTCTGGATGAGGAGATGCACGGCAGAACGACTGAGGGTACGAGCCAACCTCTATCAGCAGGGAAGGGGGAACAATCTTAGAGCAAATGTCTTGCGACATCCAATGTTATCACCACACGTAAGGCGTTTAGTGCTGTCGAGCCTAATCCATGGTGGATGCTCAGACAACAATGGAACTCTCTGCTCACTACCGGGTACTCACACTCCCTCCTCCCAACAAAGTTCGTAATGCCTCGTGATCGAAACTCGACCAAACGATGACGCCAGAGAGACCACCCTCAACACCTACAAGAATCATATGGAGTCAGAATGATTTCAAGACCTCGTGAGATGTAAAGCTCATATCACCCGCTTGCCGCCAGCCTTGGCATGGTTTAATAGGTGGCCTCGATCTCATCTTTTAAAGAACTCTCCATTACTTTTGTGTCCCACTTCATCGGAGCCCGGACATACCGGAAGCCGAGCTACCACCTGCTGACCGTAAAGCAAGGCCCACAAGAAAACCTGAGGTCCTACTTCCAGAGGTTCAACTCGGAGTCATTAAGGGTAGACATCCTAGATGAAATGTTTACCATCACTGCCTTTATAGCCGAGCTAGGCATACACCCTAAGACTTCACTGTTCTCCATCTCCTAAGAACTCAGCAAGCATGGCCGAGGTGTCTTCGCCGCGTAAAAATACGCTAACGGAGGAGGCCCTTATGTCTAAGCGGGGAAGCCCTTCCACGTAGAAGGAGAAAAGCAAGGATGAGAAAAAGAAGGACCAAGCCCTAAGATGAAGAGACTGCATGATCTCCACGGAGGAACAAGGAAGAAAGAAATCGATCTCCAAAGAGAAGAGGTAACGTTAAGGACCGCTTGGGTCCACTCCCCAGCCCGAGTCGCACCAGTGCACCTAATTCTCAACAACACCCCATTGATGTCTTTAGTGTCTCAAGTCCTATAATGAGGTGCAAGATGAGAAGTTTTAAGGTGGTCAGTCTGAAATGAAGACAGAGATCAAAGAAAAGAGACATGACTCAAGCACGCGAGTTCCACAGTAGATCATGGGCACCGAATTGCATGACTCAGATTCAATTGAAGAAAGAAATCGAATTCTATCCACGACGGACACTCCGGGTCGCTACGTACCTGCAGATCAAAACTGCACAGCCTCCTCCACCACCCTCTCGTCACCAAATTTCCAACTCAAAGATCACCAACCTCCGGGATCAATGTGATTTCTGGGACTCACGATGATAGAATCCGGGCCGGCCAAGAAGGCTCGCCACGAGCATCGACCGTGGAGACACTAGAGGTACAAGCCGTGTCCAAGTTTCCTCCGTTGGATACCACCATAACCTTCTGACTCGATGGCTGAAGGCCGCAAAGATCCCTACGATGACCTGGTCGGTAATAAGGGTCGCCGTATTAACAAAATACCATGTGGTTCGATCGACAAATCGGCTCAAATTAACATCATCTTTATGCTTAGCGTTTGACAAATGTGGGCATTGGAAAGGAGAAGTCGGAACTTAATCGCCCACTCTTACGGATTCTCCGGAGAAAGTGCTACCCCTGTGGTCGGCATACGCCTGGTACTTCACTTTGGGAGACCCCCATGCCGCCGTGCCACAAAGACAATAAAATTCCTCATGGCAGTGGATGCCCCATCAAGCATACAATATGTTATCGCGCCTTCTCAATGCTTTAAGGGTCCCTCCGCCTATCATATGGTTGTCAAATTCTCATGTGAGAATGGAGTAGAATGGTTCAAGGAGACCAACGGATAGTCATGAAAATTAAAGCGCTTGACAACATCCATACGGTTAAGCCTTCCATATGAGAGATGAACCTGACACCGACCAACACCTTTAAGAGCCGGAACTAGTACAACTTGACGACTAGCCGCACACCGCCTACATCTGATCCAACTGGGCTGGTTATTATCAGCACCTCCCCATCCACTTCTTAAAGCAAAACGCGGAAGTATTCACTTGAAGTAAGAGGACATGGGGAGTGAATCGACCCATCAGCTTATCACCTACAAGTCGTCAATGTTACCCCTCCTTCAAATTCATCAAACAAAAAGAAGAAGCTCTACCCCAGAAAGGCGTAATGCATCAACAAAGAGGTCAAGAAACTCCTGAGCCCGAAATATCCGGAGAAGCAGATTATCCTAACCGATTAGCTAATGTGGTTCTCGCCAAGAAGGCAAATGGAAAATGGCACCTACATTGACTTACCGATGTTAATCGGACTTGCCCAAAAGATAGCTTTCCTTTTCCCCGATCGACTCAGGGATGCCACCGCGCCAGAGCTCTCACCATGGATGCTTTCTGCCATAATCAGATCATGATGGACCTTAGCGAATTGCGGGGTGAAGACTCTTCATGACCTGGACAGGATGTATTGTTAATGTGTGATGCCTTTGGGTTGAAGAATGAGGGGCCACTACTGTGAGGTTAGTAAACAAGATGTTCCAAACAGATAGCACATCCATGCAGGTATACATAGATTACATGTCAGGTGAAGCCGCCACAAGCGTAGCTCCACATCGACCACCTAGCCGACATCTCCAAGTCCTCAAGGATTATAAGATGAAGTTATAATCTCGACTAAGGCTTTCTGAGTCTCCAAGTGAAGTTCTTGGCTCTATAGTCGCGAATAGAGGCAAATCCAAACAAGATAGTGTGCCAGCCCGACATGCACCACCCTCAACACTAAAGAAATTCGAAGACTGATCGGGAGAATAGTCATACGAGTCGCAGGCCTGACCATGACAAGTGTCAGCCCTTCTTTCAAGTTCTGAAAAAGGCCTTCCACTAGGATGCCCACTGTGAAGAGGCATTCTCAGCGCTAAAAACCTACTTAAGCTCCCCCCCTATCCTGGTAAGCCCCTCCGAGGGGGAACTCCTACGCCTACTCAGTCCTTCCGACTTCACTAGTGCAGCCCGGTCAAAGAGTGGGATGAGCGCAAAGAAATTGTCACATCGCAATCGAGCTTTGAGGAGAGGAAGAGGAAAGGTAT
>JAEQBH010008087.1:0-75282 GCA_016808115.1 Tetrastigma voinierianum
GGTATTGTTACTTTTCTCTGGACAGGTCTTGCAGCATGTAGAAAGAAAAAAAAGCAAAAAAAGTTAATAGGAGACTTGATCAAGCAAACTCAAGTTGAGTAAATTATCTGTGTTGATCATGCTTACAGGCATCAGATTGTTATATATTGGTTGCCATTTGATTGATGAGGAACATTGCTGTCCGTGCCTTTCCGGTTCAAAATGATTTAAATAAGTCTTTCCCAAAGTCTGCTAAGTCCTTCTTTGCCTGTAATTGTTCCACAACTGATCTCATTTCAATGCAAACATAATTTATAGATAAAGAAGAAACCAAAACAAAAAGAAACAAAAAAATAAAGCAAAGGAGAACTCCTTGAATTTTAAATTATTACTGAAAGAATTTTTATATGGAATTCAAATAGCAGATCCTGGTATCCATGAAATGTTTAGAACCAGGAGACAATTGATAGAACTTCACTAGGGTGTAGAGGGGACTGGGAAATTCCATTGTCTTCATCTTCCTCTTCTATTATCGATGAGTTCTTATTAAATTTGACTTTTTTTCTCTTTTCTTTTTTCCTGTCTTATTTACTCTGGTATAGAACATGTTTAAAATCATGCCCAACTCCCCTAATCACCCAATTTTTCTACCTGCACTACTATGGTTGATTGGATGGATCTACTGGTGTTCCATGTTTGGTAATGGATGCTTATTTCTAAATCTTCATTGAAGTTTGTGACCAAAATTCTCATTGTGATGACAGGTCTGGTGTAGTGAAACGAACAGATTTAGATAATCTTCCAGGACTCCCCAGAAGTGATTTGATACTGGACCTTTCATTCATCTCTATACTCTTTAGTAAAAGCCTTTCAAACTTAACATTGGTTTATCAAATCACATATTTGTGAAATGCAGTGAAATAAAGTGCAAAGTGAGATGGATTGAGTTAAAATCTTCACGCATACTGCATTATCATCCACAACTATTATTATTACTTTTTTTTGGATTTAACAGCAGGTCATATATATGTGTCAATGTTATGAAGGGAAGAATGCAGTAGTTACCTTGGTGAAACCTCAGTTTGAGGCTCATAGGTCCCAAATATCTCTACTTAATATTTTTTCCTTTGCCTTTCATACTGTTTTTTCTCAGTGAAGACCCTATTGACTCCTCATTGTGTTGGGTTGATGAAAATATTTACTCAAAGTTCTATAGTAGAGTAGAGGGCATGGTTGTGTGCCAAGGCACGAGACCCTTTGGGGCTTGGGTCATGAAGCGCAAGACGCGCGAGAAACATACTACCTAATATAAATAAAATTATATATCTCATTATATATAATTTTTAAAGCGAAGTGGTGCACCTACCTATATATCTGCCTAAGTGAGAAGTAGAGTTTTTAAATGAGGTGTACCATATCTATAGTAAAGCCCATATAACATATATGATGAAGTTTAATGTGGATTTGAAGGTTAATTTGTTGAAAGCTGTTTGTGCCAGTGAAGCTTTTGTTTATATAGTTGAAGTTTAATTCTGAATTTATTTATTTTTTTCTTGATCTGGTGGGAGAATTGGTGGAATTGTGAAGTCCCTAGTCCATCAGGAGGTACAAACTTTTTTATTCCTATATATTGTTATTGATAAGTTTACTTCTCATGGGAGCCCCAATGTTAAGAGAATTATAAGCCCCTGTTTGGTAATTGTTTTTAAAAATTATAGTTTTGTTATCAGAACTAAAATAAAAATAAAATAAAAAACCACACATTTGTTGAATAAGTCCATGTTTTAGGAACCTAAGGAAAAAAATTCCAAAAATGAGGCCCGAGGAAAAGAATACAACAAAGAGTATCTTTAGGAATTTCATTTCCAAAAATCATTCAGTTAAGAGACTAGAACATGGTTTGTTTTGAAAACTATTTCTGAGAACATTTTTTGAAAACATAGAGAATATCATTTTAGTGTTCTCTGAAAAATATTCTAGTTCTCTGAATTTAGTGTTTTTTATGTTTATAATAACAAAAAAAAAAAATAGGGACCAAAGGTATTCTCTATGTTTTCCTTGTTCTCCTTGTTTTTCAGAATAAAAAAACAGTTTTCAAAAGCGTAAACAAACGAACGAGAAGCATCTCATGGGAAATTTATGATTTCTATTTTGGTTATTATCATTGAGTTATTGATAAAGATACCATTGGAGAAGTAGCCTTAATGGATATTCTTTGATCTACGGTAGAATGAACTGGTCGCAGGTTGGACTTAATGAAGAAACAACTAGAAACTAGACTTAGGTGGCATTTGTTTTTTTTTTTTCACTTTTCTGAATAGTGATAAATAGGATTAAGTGTTTAGTTGTTTGTTTTTTCTAAAAAAATCTAATTTTTTAATTTTTATCTAAATTTTGAGACAATAAATTTTTGAATAAAAAATTAAAAATACATATAATTTTATTTAATTAGCATGAAAGGGGTTATGAGAGTTTCAATTGGATCATAAAGTATATGATTGTCTCATAAGAAAAAGCTAAAAAATCAAATATTTTGGTTTTTTCTATTCAACAAAAAGTTTAATTCGACAATAAGTCATCAAAAATTATAAAACATATAGCACAATGCGAAAGCTATTTAAACTTAGTAGTCAAAAACAAATACCACCTTAAATTTACATTTCTTAAACCTTTTAGGGTCATAGTTATTAGCTTTTCAGTAAATAAGTATGACATGCTTTATTAAAATGACTTTAGATTGTGTTTGGCAAGAAAATTGAGAAAATGTTTTTTTAACGATATTAGATCATGCAGGTTCTTGAGAGGATCATTAAGGGTGTAGAGAGTTTTGGATTCGAAAGCAAAGGGTGGATTGAATCTCCTACAAGAAGTCTTGAAGGGAACACAAAATTTCTTGTTTAGCTAACGAAAACGAGAAAATTATGATTAACATCATGGAAGAAGAAGATGAAGAGTGTATTGCGGATGAGAAGATATTATCTCCATAGAAGAAAACCCGATTGCATATTTGGAGTTTATGATGCACATTGCAGTTTTGTTAGGGAAAGCAATTGGGGAAGAATTGATTAATGAATAGTTTGTAAATTCTTTTCTCCGATGTATGTTGGCTTATTCATTTTCCATTGAATGAAAATACTTCTTTTTTTAAATCGATGATCTTTTCTATCGATGCGGGAAGTGGAGCTATAGGAGTTGCAGGGCCAATTTGTTGGGTTGAATGTGAATAACTTGCAACTGCTTGAAAGGATGTGGTCAGACGGGCGCTACGGTTCTCCGATGCTTAAGTCAGTTTCTTTCTTACGAAAAGGAAAGAATTTAACTGTTGATGGCGATATGATTGCATACCTTTCTTTGGTGAGATTGCTTGGTATTTATAATGGATGACTTTCTTTGTTGGATGATGATACGATGTTCTTCCCATTGGGTAGGGGATCTTTTCTTCCTTATCACTAACAGAGATATTTAGAGATGGTAAAAGGTTATGTCGTGGGGATTCTTCTTTCCTTAATTGATATCGGGTCACGAATATGGAGTGCTTTCATTTCTTACGACTCACCTGGTGGTCAGCGAATTACCCTCATCACCGGTTCGACCCACTGGGCTTAGTTTTGACCCTGGATCCAAGCCTTCAGAAGAACTAGGACATCGTTATGGGCCGAGTTCCCTGGTGAGACATTTTTTGCTGGCCCCATGGAGGACGCCAACCAGTTTCAATGCCCGTTCCCTAGGTCTGTGCTTTGGGCCCGTGGGCTGCTTTTATTTTAGGCACCATCAAAATCCATCAAAAATAATAATAATAATACTAAACCCAGTTACATATCTAGGGTTTGTAATTGCACATTGCCAGTTTCTATTAGGGAATAGTTTGTAAAATTCTTTCACTAATATATGTAGCCTTATTTATTTTTCCATTGAATGATAATACTTCTTTTTAGGATGTAATGGAAGTTCATTTTGATACTTCTTGTACTTTCAAATACTTATTTTAAATAACACAATTGGTTATTTGAAATTATTTTTACTATTTGGATAGTTATTTTTAAAATAGTTTTAAGAAATAGGTAAAAATAATTAAAATGTGTTTTGGAAAACATTTTGTTTTGTAGGAAGTAGTTCTCATTAGAGTTTAAGGTGGACAAAATTATCATTGTGATGAATAGATTTCTACTTCTAATAACATATTAAGGCCAAACAATTCTGGAATAGACTTATCAAATTTGAATAATCAATTAAATATTTTGAGGAATTAGTATATCTTTTGTCATGTTTTTGTTTTTAAGACTAGTTTATTAAGTGCAAAATAATAAAGTGTTTGATAAAATGTAATTAAAAATAAAAGACATTATCCAAATCTCACATCGGATAGGAAAAAAATTCGACATTATAACAAATATAGGTTCTTCTTCTCAACTTGATGCATTTAAAGCTATGAGGATTTCTTGGGCTCGAAGTAGACAAATATCTATGATTGAATGAGAGTAGTTACAAATGAGTACATCAAGTCGATCTCGACCTCAATGTAGGGGTCGGTTCCATTTGGCCCCAGTAGTGTGTTTGTCGTTGTACTTAATCTCATAGAGCTAATGAGGATATTTATTATTATATACATCGAATAGAGAGAGAAACTTAGTAACATTATATAAATATGGATTTCTCTCGACCTAATAGACACGTTTTAAACGATTGTCTTAGTTTTTAGTAGGTCGGATATTATGCGGTCTAGAGTCCATTCTTGTAGGGACAAGCGAAACTAAGTTGGGGGTGTGATGGAGTGCCCAGAAACACTCATATTATACTACATCGGTCTTTCATTTTTACATTTATTTATAGTAATTTCATAGTTTTTTGTAGCGGGCTCGATTTGGTGTTTTGTTTAGTTACAGTACAATCGGCGAAGCGACTCTTGAAGCATTTTGGAGCAATGGGGACGGCGAGAAAATGGAACATCCTGTCGCAAAGCGTCAAGTCGTGGCGTCCGCGTCACGGCGTTATGTCCAACGATGTAGAAGTCAAACCAAAGCAAAAGCGTGTGGCGATCCGGTATCATGACGCCTCAGCGTCGCTGACGTCGGCTGAGATGCGCACCTCATCATTTAAAAGTCTGAATGGCTCATAAATCGAGGATCGGGCGTGCGAGCGAAGGCCGCGAAATTCGAACAAAGTGACGGGCTGAAGAAGTCTTGGGAAATTTGTCTTTATTTCTTATTTTTGGATATTAGAATGATGTTTTAATACCAAACATTTCATCTTTTCACTGATTATATTTCTAGATCTATTTCTAGGGATTTATAGATTTTCAGTCATATGTTGATGGATTACGAGTTTGATATTTTATATTGTTCATTTGTTTATTAATTTGTTGCATACCTTTCTATGTCTATGTTTCAATGATATATTAATGTTAAGCCAACATTGGCATAGTCACCTTTGGAGATCAGAGATTGAGAGATAAGTTGTCCGAGAGATCTGGGTAGAGCGACCGGTTGGTCGGTAAATAAAAATGTTAGATCTGAAGGTGGCATTTGGGGTTAAGTTCCCAAGCATCAGAATCCCAGGTTGAGATGAGATATACCAAGCTCTATTCATGAGATAGGCGGATATACCTCGAGAGAGGATATCTCGTAAGGAGAGAATCACCTGCGCCATGACAACTTATAAATACATTGAATAATAATATCTTGAAGAAATAATCCATTAAAAGTAGCCAGGGAGATATAACCACAGTCTTCAAATACCGATAATTCATTAGAATCAATAGCTTAGTCAAATTTCACATCTTGAAATTCTCCACAGATCATCTTTTGGATATTATCTAAAAGCGGAGACCTTGTCCCAATGCGTATGGTTGTCTCATGCCCTACAAGTACAACATATTACTTGGGGCGACAGCGTGCACTTCTTGCACATGAGGCGTACATTTACACCGTGTTTTGAAGCTGTCAAACATGTGAAAAGTTGAACCATACATTTTGGGGTCCCATGTTTGTTATACACCGCGATCATGCGGCAATTAAGTATCTAATGGAAGAAAAATAAGCTTGAATTGATCAGATCGGGTATTATTACTACGAATTTGATTTGAAATAAAGAATAAAAAGGAGTGACAATGTGATAGGCGATCACTTGTCAGTAGAAACCAACATCTGAGAAGGGAAGAGAGAAATATGCAGAAATTTTTCCAGATGGCGGTTATTTCATTTATCCTCGTCTACAGTATGCTGATATTGTGAATTACTTGAAAACATAGATTATCTTGTGGGAGTTCAGCTCTGTGAGAGAAAAGGCTAAGGGTTGTGTGAGTGCTACATATGGGGTGACCATTATTGTTTAAGAGAGTGATCAGGTGTAAGGAGATGTGTCTGGGAAGATTGAGAATGAAGCAAGATTTTAAAAGAATGCTATTCATGCTTTACTCATGGAACATACAGGAGTAAAGCATTGCAGATTGTTAAGGTTTTCTTGACTCTGATTTTTAGGCTGTTTTGGATAAGATTGCCTGTGTGATCCATGTGTAGAAAGTGGGAAATATCGTAGGCATGAGATGCTGGTATCTGGTGGTGGGGTGTTGATGTATAAGGGAATGGATTTTATAGGACCTTTCGAGTTCATTTGGAAATATATATAATCCTATTTGTGGATTATGTCAAAATGGGTAAACCGACCGGCACATCGAAAGAATGATGCGATACGGTTATTGGGGTTTTAATATTCTGACGATTTGGGGCACTAGAACTATCATTAGTGATGGGGAAGCCACTTTGCAAATAAGGTGTTTGACAAGAGTGCTGAAGATATGAGTATCGAAACACGTATGAGTTTGACTTATCATCCTAAGAGCAAATGGGCAAGTAATTTCCAACTGAGAGAAATAAAAGAAAATTTTGGGGGAAAAATAGCTCAGCGGGAAAGATTGGTCTTTGAAACTTATTGATACTTTGAAGCTTCTGAGACAGCATTAAACTCGATGGAATGTCCCCGCACAGATTGATCTTTTGCAGCAGTCATATCACCTCCTCTTGAGCTGGAATATAAAGCTATATGCAGGCCATCGAGAAGCTTAATTTAAAACTTTCAGGCTGTAGGAAGACAAGCTACTCGATAAATGAATTGGAAGAGTTGAGAATGGCTTTACATGATAATGCAGAATCTGAGGATAAAACAAAAATGGCATGATCCATGAGCTGAGGAAGGAGAATTCAAGGCGAGATCGAGGTCTTGTTGTTCAACTCAGTTAAGGCTCTTTCGGAAAGCTAAAGTCGAATGGAGTGGACCATTTCTGAGTGTTATAAAAGCACACAATTTGGACAGTGACACTTAGAAGCGGCCAATGAGAGGAGTTAGAAGTTAATGGTCAAAGATTAAAGCATTACCTTGAGAGCGTTGGAAGATAAACCCTTGGTTCTGAATGGAGAAAATTGAAGAAATAGAACAATGGCAGCAGAAAGTCCAGCTAGAGACTAAAAATGGAGCAGCTTTGTGGAAGGCAATCAACATCAGTTTGATTTTAATCTACAATTTGTGTGTTTAAATTCCTAATAGCTCATTGTGATTTTACTAATTTTTGATTTAAGATTAGGTAAAAGTTTTGCAGGATAATGAAGATTGAGCAAAAGATGTAGAATCAAATGGCTCAGGCGAGAAGTACGCAACTGGGACAACTCAGCGAGATTCACGGGGAAAGAAATTTATTTGAAAAGGGGAGCATTCAGCACCCTTTATATAAATTAATGAAAATTGAATAGAATACATGATTGAATTGCTATACTGGAAATGGTTTGTTTGATGGCGTAGCGAGAATACACTAATTCAGCCGAGTGAAAAGTGTCTGTTTCATTAAAATTTAAGGCGATTCTGGAACAAGTCGTGATAAAAGCGAAGTCGCGACGAGAAGCTGAAGTCATGACAGAAGTTGATGTCGTGACTCGATCGATCTTGAAGGAAGAAAAGGGTGAACTAAGCCATGACGAGCGATTGGAGTCGCGACGAGTATTCACTTAAGAGTAGTGGTCATGACGACTTATGATGTCATGAGATGCACGATGCCAGCGATGTCGCAGCCCAGGATGACTTATCCTCCACGGAGTTAACTTATGTCGCGACAAGCGATATTATGTCGTGACATAAAGAAAAGTTTGCGGTTGGGCGGTTAATTTTGCCTAGAGATTTAATGACCTGATGAAGCAGATTGAAGTCACGACAAGCATAAATCGTAGTAATAAATAGCCTGATAATTAGTGCAAGCTGTTGAGAAACTCTTTACTATCATCTCCACCAGTAAGAAGCAAATTCGACTTTTCATCTTACGCGCACCCTAGTCATTGATTCTTACAAGCCCGACTCAAGAACTTCTTCACAAGATCTTGAATTTCTCTAATGGCTTGCAACTTCAACCCTCGTCCCTAATGGCGAAATCATGGAGGAGCATGCTCAACCAGAGTTCATTTGGAACCTACGAGAGAAACAGGCTAGAGGAACAGCCTGAGATTGACCGGTTGCGAGGCGACGAGAGAGAAAAAGGGGAAAGAATGGCGGCGAAGAAGAAGAATGGTTGTGTCTTGGAAGGCTTTTCTATATGGAAGAAGCCTTGTACGGGCAAGGGATTTATAGGAGAAAGGATTCAATCAATTCATCTCAGTTGAGGGTGATAGAGCAAAGAGGTGGGAGAAATTTTGCAAACATCGAAAAATTTGGTTATGCGAGTTGTTAAAGAAAGGAGTGCCACTCCACGACCTTGTTGGGAGAAGGAGAACTCTGTTTTTGTCGGAGGGTTTGGGTTCCATATGGGCGGAGACTATAAATCTGATATGCGGAATGGAGGGTCAAAGGCTGGATTACAAGTACAAAAAGTTGTGACTGACCCCAACGAGAGAAAGATAAATTTAGAAGATTGTGGACAGCGAGGTGAAATGGGGCGAGTCGGAGAAAAGATTATAAGCAGGAGGAGATAAGAACGAAGAAGCGAGGTATGGTTTTATTTTAAAGCTTTTGTTAAAAAGTTTCTACTAAGCATGTTTGCACGGTGAGAGAACAAGAAGCAATCATTCTCTACTATCATACTGAAGAGTATAAGCTTAATCTTCATTTATATTCGAAAACTCTATAATGAAGTATCATGAAGGAAATAAGAGGGGCCTAATCCCACACTAGGTAGCCATCACAAGGTTATGTATCGGTAGATTGTGAAGAGAGAGTTAAATGAAGAGAAGAGTGCCCAAAGTTTTCACCATTAACCACGGCTGGGAGTAAGCGAGGGCGAGTAAAGAAGAAGAGGGTCATAGTGGAAGCTGATTCGGAGATGAGGAGAGAGTCACGAAATGAGGACACCTGATGGTTGAAAACCAAGAAGAACAAAATCCAGAGACACAGCCAGAAGGGAACACCTCTATTTTTGCAGAGGACATGGAAGCATATGAAAGAAGTCCTATAGATTTCACCACCCCACTGGCTAGCTCTCCCCGATGAGAAAGCAGTTTCGAGAGAACGAGAAAGATGCAGAAGACCCCGAAGATAGCGAATAATGGGAGATGCTCATTTCTATGCGAGAAAAGTATGGAAGAAGAGAAGAGAAATGAAGCATTCAACGAAGTCGAGGAAGATGTGTATGGCGAATTGAAAGAAGAGATCAACAGTGGGAAGAGGCGAACGAAAGAGGAAATGTATAGGCAGTGTTGAAGAAAAAGAGCATAAATGGGAAGAAAGAAATGAAGCGAGAAGGGAGGACCAGTTTAAAGATCCTGAAGAATGGAAGGAAAAATTTAAAAGGAAATGGAGGACCAGAGAGATCGAGATCTCTTGAAGAAGTTGAGCTCAAGCCATGAATCATTTCACAGCGATCAGTCATGATCGAGACTCGACTCTAAAACTCGTAAAAGAAAGGGATTCGGAGCGAGGCGAGGCGAAGGAGCGGATCAAGAGTTTAAATTCCTCTATATGTCATTGTTCTGGACTTGAGAAGATGAAGGACGAGAGATAAAGTGCTTGATGACAATGATGCCTAGAAGAAAAATCGATTGGAAAATCTTGGACTTGATTAACAACGATCTATCGAATTTTTTGGAGGTCATGGTAGGCCCCGGAGCCTGGCAGACCTGCTTGGGAACAAGGCAGGGATAACTTTGAACAAGAAGGTTGATCTCACAAATGAATTGATCTGGAAGAGCGGATAGAAAAAGAGAATGTCAAAAGAAGAAAGAGAATGGAAATGAAGTTTCCAGAATTCAGCCTAACTTGGCTACCCTTGATCACAGGCCCCCGACATCTTTGTTCACCATGAAAAAAAAATAGGCCTTCTCATTGATTTGTCGATCTCTCCCTCATTCCTATCCTGTTGTTCTCAACATTTGCACATTCTCTTGAATAAATCAAAAATTTGTTTGATGTTCATTTTGAAGTCAAATTATTAGTATTTAATTTATTTTTTTATTTTTATTTTATTATTTTTTTTTTTGCTTTAATTGCTAGGAATAACGATGGGAATTTAGCACCGGGAATGATAATCTTGACATATGCTATAGGCTAGTTGAGGTAATTGACTAGATAATTAGGATGAAACACAATAATTGCAAGAATAAGGGTTGAATGACACATAATTGAATTGAAAGACAAGGCATAATTGAGCTTGAATTTAGGCGATAAGTCGAGGTTAAAGGGAAGTTATACAATTGAAGGAGCAAAACATATTTTGGGTTTGAAGTATAATATTAAAATTTAAGAACTTGGTGAATCTTAGATAATGTAATATAAACAACAAATGAGTGAGGACATCTTTGGGTTACATTCTGATTAACCAAAGTGCAGAACTTGTTTGGATTAATGATCAAGGCGAAGTCTAAGGTAATACAGCTAACGAGATGATCACGAGGCCATCGCCAGCGACAGGCCATTCTATTACCATTATATATGTACGCTTTACCACTTAGTTCATGGTGAGCTAAAACACTTCCCTATCCTTCAGCTCATGATTGAAAATCCCGAGTCATCCTTTGCAAACTAATCCTCCGAGTAAAGAACCTGCGAATTACGAGAGCTTAAGGAGGGAGGAAGAGTAAAGTTTGAAGTATATTTTTGGAAACTAAAGGAGAAATACAAAAGGGTGAAGAAAGAAAAATCTAAAGCAAAGGATACAACAGAGAAAAGAAAGCAAGGAAGGGGTTTGTCTTGTGGCCTAGTAATTCTCTTCAGACCATTAAGTTCTTAGGGGTGTTTCAACACTAGTACCTAATCTTAGTGGTATGGGAGCTACTAACCCGAAGTTCGCTAAAGTGTTAGAAAGCCTAAAATGGAGACATTTGCACTATTCTGAATGGTTGCGGAAAAGTTCCAGCGATAGAGGATTACAAATGAAATTAGAACAAACAATTTTAGCCGAGAAGAAATCGAGAGATTCCCAAGGATGAAGTTTGGGGGAATTAAATAAAAAGTTACGAGGAAAAGGAAGGCGACGGAGTTAAGTAAGAAGGAAGAGTTTGGGTAATCTTAGCCTAAAAAGTTCCATCATCCTACCGTGACCCGAGCCTAACGTTACAAGCACGAAGGAGCACGATTGATCTTGAAGGTTGGAGTGCTTACAATAGTGGAGATCCCGATATGAGCAACTTGAGCATATCGATTTGGAAAATTCGAAAGGATAAAAATGTGAAGGAGCTCGAGGATTAGCGCTCACTAAGAAAGGAAAGGCAATCTACTTTTGTGAGATCAGCGACTAAACTATTTATAAATCAAATTCCAACAATTGAGTTTGTACACACATTTAGTAGAGACTAAACTTCATCTGGACTTAAAGCTAGATATGAGGAAAGGAATGCAATTCTTGTATTTCAATTAAATTGGTTGGAACTGCAGAACAATACAGAAAAATGTCCTTTTGTTTGAGAGACGAGCAAATCTTTCTTTTTCTGCTTAGGGACAAGCAATTTTAAGTTGGGGAGTTTGATGACTTAAAGTCATCCCGTTTTGAGTCCATTTCGATTGATTTTATATAAAGAGCGATTTATGTTCAGAAATATGGAATAATAACCAAAGCTTTATTATCACGTGAGAATTGAAGAAAGGAATTTTTGTAGTAAAGGAGCCGAGAAGGTGGATGAGTATTAATGATATAAGCGGTTGAAGGAGTTTGCGGAAGAGTGCGGAGAAGGATGAAGAATCGATCTTGCAGTGACATGATGCGATGAAAATTCATATCAGGTCGACCATGAACTCGATCGCGGCCGGAAGGTAATGGAGGCAAAGAGCTGGCGCGACTGAGCTCCAAAGTCGGGCCTTGATGAATTGATAAAGAAGAAGGAAAGTGCGGTCATGACATCCAGCTGAAGTCGTGACGAGAATTAAATCGATCGATGGACGAAGGAGTCGTGACATCACCTTTCGTGAGTTGCCATTGACGCCGATGGCGATCGCGACGCCGGTTGCGAAAGGAAATTAGCGACATCCTTAAGCGGTTGCAACAACGGAAAAACGAGAAAGAAGGTGAGACAGCGGTCAAAGGTCGTGACATGTCGGTGAACTATACCGGTTGAGACATCGACCCGGTTGTCGACATCGATTACAAAGGGTGAAGAAGTCGCGACAGCGATCGGAGGTCGCGACATCATTTGCACCGAACCGAAGATTACGACGTCGGTAAACATCGCGACATCGGACCGCAATAACGGCGGTGACGACAGCTCGAGATAATGATGACAAGTCACGACCGACAAGCCTGTGTGACACTGCTTGAAGACAGCGGAAGTGTGATGAAGAATGGATGTCGCGACATCCCAGCACCAATTTGGGCGATTAGCGAAGTCAGAGGTGCCGCATCAGTGGGAATGACGCGAGAACCACATAAATGCAGGCTACTCTTTTTTGAAGGAAGCGCTCGGCGGTGTTTCAAATAAGATGGGTTCTTTGGCTCTGTATTTTAATTTTCTTTTCACTGTTTTTATTTTTGATTAGTTTGTTCTTTATTTCAAATTCGGATCTAGCGTTAGGTACATTAAAATTTTAGCTAAATACGAGGAATTCTAATTTCCTTCAGTACTATGGTTGTTTTTGAATTCCGAGACAAATTTTAGATTCGAACTACAGTTCTTATTCTGGTTGCTTTCTTGATGATAAGCTATTGTATGGTGTAATCGATGATTTAGAAACCAAACCTCCCATTAGGAATTAGTATCGTCGAAATTATCTTTCTGCAAAAATTTTATTCATTAATGCTGAACCGGAGTTTGTAAAAATCTACTTCGCGTTCTTGTGTATTTTTTGTTATTGATCCCGATATCGATTGTCTCATGCGAGAAGCGGGTTGTCTCGAGCTCGTTTCCGGGAGGCCCTTTGGGTGACCTGAGAGGCATTCACGAGGTGATGAACAATTTCTGAAAGGTATGCTAACCTGATATTGATGATCTCATGTGCTCTATATAGTTAAATCGACAAATCCTCTTTTCACTTGGAGACGAGAATGAGTTGAACGATTTATCAATTTAAAAATGCAGAGAGTCCACCTCGATTCGAATAGTGAATTTGATCCCGTGTTAGCAAGGTTCTAATCAAGGAAAGGATGAGCTATTCTAATTTTTAGGAAGAGAAACCAGTATAGTGTAAACCTATGCAATGACTAAATCTAAGGAGCTAAGGTTTATAGTCCATGTTGTGGGTATGAAGTATTGAGAAGAAAAATGCCGAGCAGAGGCAGCCATATTAAAAGTAGTTATCACAACACTCTGTCTTGAGAGAAGCAGTGAAGATTAGATAATGAAGGTGGGGTTTGGAGAGATCGGCTTACTGTATGTATTCCACTGGACCAGTTTAAATATGTGGTTCATTAAACAAACGTCTGGAGTCTGTCTGTAGGAATTGATGTTTCCTGATAAACATTATTTTGATGCTCCTTTAGATAAGCTATTATTTAAATTTGTAATTATTATTTCAGTATTCAAATTCATTTGATATTAATTAAATTCTTTTTAGTTTTTCATTATTTTAAGGAAACTGAAAGTGATTCAAGTGTCTATCATAGTCGAATAGTATAGAGCTTGGAGGTAGTCGTGTAGTTGATTGAAAATTCTTGAGATCTACGTAGGATCGATATCTGGATAAAATCCACTTTAATCTTGTTCGACTGTGCATAAGTGTGGATCAACATTAAAAGAATTGTATCTATTCTGGAAACCATTTTACATTCGAAGTATACTTGCAAGGAAATATAACTAAAACAGTTTCATGCTGGCACTATTCTTGAGGATGGAATAATAATTTTTGGTAATAGTGTCATAAATTTGCATCATGCTCTTTGGTCCATCGACACTACTATAGGCATTTGAAATCAACTACTCTTTTAAAATTTCAAAGGCTTGGTTGCATTTCTCATCAAATTCAAAGGACACCCCTAGCATGAGAAGATTAGATAGGGGCTTATCTATTTTAAAAAATTCCTTGATGGACCTCCTATAGAACCCAGCATGTCCTAAGAAGCTGCGTATGCCTTTAACTGAAGTGGGGGTGGTAGCTTCTCAATTATTTCTATTTTTGCTCTATCTCTACATACCTATTACCCTTGCGGAATTCTATGCCCGAGGACGATACCTTCTCATACCACATAAAGTGGCCTTTTCCTAGTTCAATACAGTTAAGTCTTCACATCGACTAATACTACTCTCGGGTTCTCAGAATGATCTCATCAAATGGAAACTCCTACTACTGAGAAGTCATCCATAAAGACCTCAATTATCCTCTCACCATATCAAAAATACAACCATCATACCTTCTTTGAAAAGTACCTGGGGCATTACATAGCCTAAAAGGCATCCATCGGAATGCGAATGTTTCGTACGGACATGTAAAAGTTGTCTTATCTTGGTCTTCGAGTGCAATGGCCATCTGATTGTAGCCTGAGTATCCATCTAGGAAGCAGTAATAATCATGCCCTTCATTAAGTCTGGCATCGTCTAAGAAAGAAGGGAGAGTGGTCGCTACGGGTGGACTTATTTAGCTTTCTATAGTCAATGTAGATCCTACATCTAGTCATTCTTGGAAGGGATCAAAGCGTTATTTTCAATTCTCACAATAGTCATTCCACCTTTCTTTGGAACAACCTACACTATCTTCTAATTGGTAAGAAGAAAAAATGCTAAGGAAAAAGCAAAAAAATGTTACATAAAATTTCCTCATTTTTTCTTGAAGTAGGAGAAAATACGATATTCCTTTTATAATTTATTTTTCTTTTACAATTTTTTAATGATAGCAAAAAAATCTTTAGTTTATATCCTTTTTCCTCAAGATTTATAGGAGTCAAACATAGTCTTAGATTATTTCACTAGTCAATCATCATAGTAACCGCAACATTGCTTTTTTGGTTTATGTCGACAATTCATAAATAATTATCAATTAAATCATGTTATTTGAATTGGCTTTACTCCCTTGTCGAAAATAAATGTGTTTCTCTGCAGTTCAAAGAGCTAAGTGGTAAGTCATGTTGTGAAGCTTCTCTTACCTTTGTTGGAACAACATACTATATTTACTAGTGAATTTTGTGATATTCATTTGACAGTTGGAATGAGACGGGAGTAAACTAATTTAGGGAGAAGTTTAAGCAAATCAAATCTGAAATTGAGGAGCGTCACGTTCCCACTCACCTTTGGAAGGTGATATTCTACCCTTACAAATATGGTATGGCTTGAAGAACAAGGATGGACGCCGGATCTCTTGGAATGTAATCACGAGGAAGCCGTGCGACTATAAGTATAGGTTACATTATCGGATAACATAAATTTGAAAAGGTGATCGAATTGAAGGCACATGGGAATTGGTGGGACGCTATCAACGATTGGAGTAGCCTATCATAAATTTTATCTTGTTCATGATGGTGACTTGATCTTGACATTTCTTATTGAGAAGAAGTGATTGGGCTGTGTAGTAGTTCGGATGTTGTCTGAAGGGAAATAAGGGAGTTTATCTCAAATGCTTCCAACTGTGAGAGAATTAAGAGAAGATGGTAGAGTAGAAAAGGAGACCTTATCTCTCGTAAGAATTTAATGTAACATAATTAATACATAGTGAAATCCTTTACATTTGGGCTGACCTAAAGCAGAGCGATTATAGAACCACTTTACCAATCTTATGTCTCTATGTATGTATGTTTACCTCTTTAACTATTACATAATATTATCCTTCTCCTATTTATCCATTATACATGTGATGTATCATATAATGGTGAAACATCTGTAGATATAATATACAAACAATCCTATTGTTTCCATTGGTATCAGAGCATATCCTTAAGACATTGGGGAGATGACCAGTATCATTCAGATGTTTACCTCTGAAAGCCAAATGAATCTCTTGAAGGAAGGAGGCTCGGTTGTCCGTCCACCACCATTGGATGGGACTAACCATGACTACTAGAAAGCTTGTATGTGTGCGTTCATCAAATCCACGAACGAACTGGCATGGAAAGTTGTCTTCACTGGTTGGTCTCCTCCTGAAAGGAGCGAATCGGGTAAAGTTACAGAGAGAACTTGGATAGACCCGATTGAAGAGATATAGAGTCCTCCTTGTTGGAAGTCCTTTGAATGTTGTTATTTTCAATGGGGTAGGCTTGATGTTGGATTCAAAGTATATCAATACAAGGGAATCAGCAGGAGCTGTGATCTTGATTAAGTTTGAAGGGATAAATGTTATCTGGAAATCAAGGATAGAACCACTTTATCTCTAACCGAGAACCTCCCGGGATGGAGAAAATTAGTCGATTAATCAATATCACACGAATAAGTATTATATCAAATGAGTCATTCATCATGGGAGAAGATTCGAGAAGAAAACTCCATGCAGTTTTGAGACTCTTCCTAAAAGGTTTTAACTGAGGCATAACCATTGGAAAAGCAAAAAATCTCGAAACCATGAAGCTCGAAGAATTGATAGGATCTCTTTGAACCTTTAAGATGGAACTTGAGGAGTATAAAAAATTAAGGAGGAAAATGGTTGTATCTTTGAGAATTGAACAGGTTGAAGTCGAAAGTGAAGAAGGAGTTGATTTGGTAGAATCTACTTAGCTCTCTTAACAAACAAATTTCAACCGGTGGAAGGGAAGAGATGACAAGGAAGAATAAAGGTAATTTTCTTGAAATCATTATTTTATTGCTCTGCATACCAAAGTGCTGCTCCTGCAGCTCGTGAGCAATCAGTGATCCAGTGTGTTCCGGGGAGATGCACTTTGCTTGAAGGCTCTGCAGAAGACGCTTTGCTCAAAACCTCTCTCCTTCTCTCGGTATACACCTTAATGGCTGCACCTCAGGTGCTATACAGAGACGCGCTAGCTGACACTTAGGACCTCACGAAGGAAGGCTAAGCGTATAATCGAGCCACTTGTCAGTGACCTCAGTAGATCTCATAAGGCTGACAAAGGTGATGTTAGCATAAGTTGAGGCCTCGAAAGTCAGGACCTTGATGATGCGACATATCATCTTTAACACAATATCCATTAACAACGAATAGCTGCTTCTGAAAGCCTCCCTCCATAACTTCTCCACCTTCGTTGGACTATGGAAATGGTGGGAAAAATCTGATAGTGAAAGAGCTTTATTAATAGCAGGAAGGAATCTATTGGCAACCTAAATAAACCGAAGGTTTAACCCCATATATATAGAGGTGGAACCTCAGAAGATGCATTAAATACACCATCAGGACATCACATGTCATCTGCGCATTGGAACATATGCACATTAATAATCTACAATTCTCCATACTTGAGGTCTAAAACAGTGTTTTCCCTAGACTAGAAAGCATGATCCTCAGGTCGAAGAAAAAGGGGACATTGAGTCACAGTAGCCTTTGGGCCCCGGACAGCTAATCAATGTTGACACCGCGTAGGCCCACTACCTGGCCCGCCACATAAAACGGCCCAAGACAGCCCATTATATTAAAACCACCAGAGAGCCAGCCACGCCCAGAGTACGAGTCTGGGAACCCGTCTAAGGGTCTTGAGTCCCCCGGTAAACCATCCTCAGCATACGGGTGGTTAGATAAAAATGAATATGTTAAGGAGAAAATTACGCATAGGATATTTATCTACAGATCTCCTAAAATCCAAATACGATACGCCTCAAAAACATTAATCCTTAACAAGAGATAATTGGTCTTTGATAAGGAGAGAGAGATCTTATCACCAAAATCAGCAGGATTATCTTTCCGAAAATCAAGGAGAATTAGTCTTAGATAAGGAAAAGAGATCTCATCACAAAACTATAGGATTATCTTTCTAAAATAAAGACAAATTGAGTATAAAGCAGAACTCCCAGGAAGGTAGGCAACCATAACATCGTATTTCCTTTTCTTCTTCTCCATCCCTTTTCGACTTAAGCATCGGAGGCGGCAGTGTCCCACACTGCGGGTTTATAACGCTCATTGATGCTGGGATGGGCGAGCAGTCTGCAGAAATAAGTAATGGAACCAATCTTGATTCCATAAAGTAAAATAGTGATGAAATACGTGCACATAGATCCTTCTAAATGAAAGAAAATAAAAGATTTTAAGTCCTTTAAAAGCTGTAATCTCATTGCTTAAAAATTTAAGTACAAATCAAAGCGCATACTTCTACTTCCACTTCCACTTGCATTATCCTTTCTTGAATCTATACCCGACAAACCCGGAAATTGAACATCATTAGAATTATGCTGGATAATAAGATTGTTTGAGATTTATAAATATCTTAGAAATTAAAAAGCCTCGTGTGAAAGATTACTATGGTAAATCACTAAACCAATCAAATGTCATCATCACATTATTTTCATTGTCTTCATCGTCTTCCTCCACACATCGAACGTCACTTGTCATCGTTGTAGACGAAGGAAATAATTGTCAGTGGATGATTACTTCCATTCAAAAGAGACAAATAGAGATGCAAATTGGTGATTAACACGAGGATGATTTCTTCCTTAAAAGAAATGCCTCTTATATTATATTTATATTAAGTATATGTCTTTCCATATGATTAGGGTTTCGATGTTTTCTCCTCCTCTTCCCCTTTTAGACATAGGATATAAGATTTTAAAGGGAAAACATTAATATTATAAAAACTTTACTAAATATTAAATGACTTTTTATAAAAGTAAGAAAAAAACAATTCAGTTGTAAATAAATTTGTCCTTTATTTATTAAGCATTTTTTTAAAGAAAAAAAATGTAAAGTTCTTGATGAATTTACCCAAATGCAAGCATGAACTATTGTTTGCCAAGAAATGATCATTTAGCTTCTAAGAGTTAGAAAACAATTTTATGAAGTAGTTCTTAAAATATAACAAATCTCATGGGCATGATGCTTATGAGTTCTTTGATTGAACCAAATATATACCTAAAACTGTTCAAAAAATTTATACTATAATTAGTATAAATCTAGGATGGATAGACACTACACTTCATTATACAACAATTAGATGTTTGGCTATATGTCGAATCTAGCTCTTAAAAGTTTTGGGTCGACCATGCCCTAACGTTTATGTCGTGACCATTTTATACCCTATCGTTAGAAATTCACATGTAGGCAAGCTTGGGGGGTTAATGTTCTTGCATGGCACCCCCTCATGCTTTGTGATAACTTTTACGGGGTTCATTAAACACAAAAATTATTTTGACAAATATGCCCTTATATCTAACCTCTAGACCACCGATAGTCCTCTCTCCCCAGTATCAGTCCATTTTGTTTGGCCTCTTTCCCTCTTAAACCCTAATCAAATCCTAAGATTCAAAGCTTCTTTTTGGTTCCCCTTAATGGCAACCAAACAGAGAACCAAACTGGACCAACTTCAACCCTCCATTCTTTTTCCTCTTCCATAACTTAGTTTCTCAATAGCGAAGCGAGACCAAAAGCACACACCCAGATGATAAAACACCATTTCTTAGCGATGCAAATCTGTAGTAACCCAGTATTTGTTTTCATTGTTTGATTTGTAATATCCTATCTGAATTCACGAAAATCATTGAGATAATATGGCTTCATGGAGATAATATAGCCTTGCTCTCTTAGCTTCTTGAAGTGATTAATTATAGCCTTTCGAGATACTTTTATCACTCTATTCCATATTGAAATCAACTTTGAATGTAAATGTCTACGCCGAAGAGAGCTTTGATTAATCATCAAAACCGCGATTATTTTTGTCTTAATCGATTAATTTCTTCTCCTAGCTAGATAGTGAATACTGAAACTTGAACGAAGAAATCTTGTTAGCTTGTGGTATGGATACCATCGTCTTCCTCGGGATAATTGGTTTTTCGGAATTATTAAACACTCACACTTGTGGACTATGATGCCTTACTAACACCGATGAGTGTACATCAAATTTTGTTTGATTAATATGTTTTTCTGTTTTAATACCCCTGCTTGTTGGCTGATGGTTGTAAATGGAATCAGTGTCTTGTTTAAAAATTGATTTAGGCACTGGTTTTCTTATCTTACAAAATTTTTTTTTTATACAAACTAGTCATTTAATAGAGGCACACTTTTTCAAAACATAAGCACATAAACTCATGAAAGCCAACACCATCTTTAACAATTACTATGAAAATTTTATCTGGAAAGAATTCAAAAAAGTTTGAGATTGGGGAAGGGTGTTATATTAGGAATAAATATTTTTAAGATTATTTATTATTACTTATTATGTATCGGTCTTACTAGCTAATATTTGATTGTTTGAGAAAAGATAGAAAATAGATCTTCATTGAACTTTTAAGCAAATTTATAGAAAATTTTGTGATAACAGTGAACTGAATTTAACCATGTTTGTTACTACTTATGATGATAAAGAATTTAATAAATGGGATGGACTAGTGTAGAGCTGCGGGGAAATCATGTTTTGCGGAATGGGGTGGGAGACATTGGAAAATATGGTGAGGAGTTTCTTCTTAGGTGAGGCCTTCACTTTGGCCCTCACCTTTTACACCTTTTGTCCTTGCAGTCATGAATGCATCACAACAACTTAGGACTCAACATTATTTGACTCTTGAATTTTATTTGTTTTCATTGGTGGTTAGATGCTGGGTACCCGCTAAAGTGTCTTCATGCATCTTGATCTTTCCATAGTGCATGATTTAGCTGAGCATAAAATTTCCTTACATAACAAGGGATTTATGAATTCTCGTTAGTAGTTAATTAAGTTATTTTCCATTAATTTGGTGTAATTTGAACTATTGTATTTGTTTGATTTATAAGTGTGAAGAAGACTCTTGAATTCTGACATTCTGCTATGGACCTATCCTCTGTGTGTGTGTTTTTTTTTATGGGTATCCTCTATGTGTGTTTTTCAATAACTAATCATATATAACATAAATAAAGGCGTAATTATAATTTTGAATATACTATAATAGTTTTATGAAAATAAATTTATATACACTATAGATGGATGACAAGTTAAAAATAATTTTTCCTATTGAAGTTCTAATGAATGACATGAAATACTATTTATACTTTTGGATATAAAAGTTGAGTCCTAATAGAGAATATGATAAAACTTCTTTATAAGTTTGATTCTAGCTACTATATAATTTGATTAAAATTATTGAAAATATAAAAAGATAATGAAAAGAATTCGACCTTTGACATTTTTTAATTATAGTAAAAGTTCACATACATTTTATGAAATACTAAACCTTTAATAAGAAATTACCACTTATATTAAATTAATAATCAATAATATATATTAGTTTAGATATATTTCCTTGAATTTTATTTTATTTATACTATACATTGACATAAATATTTTATTCAACACGTATTTCTAATACATTTGAGATAAATATTTTACTTATCAAAATATTTCCCTAAGCCTCTAACGTTTGGAATCAGAAAGACTCTTCATCATGATTAATTACTCCTTGGAGAAATAGAGTTGTCTTTTGAGGATGTAGTTTTTCCCCAAATAGAATGAAGCTATCAACTGTTAGTGCTTTAATTTCTTGAGCCAAAATTAAATCCCCTAGCATTGAGTGCTTTAATCTGATCGTCCATTTTGGGACTTGTGCGGAAGTAGAATGATTGGGCTTCAGTGAGGCGTTGGGCTGATGAGTAGTGGGTCTAGGCACAAAGGTCGCGATCTTCGCACTAATCAAATGAAAATTCTTTGATACTCATTGTAAAAAATAACTTAACTTCTAATATAGTATTTAGCAATAAGACCGAAGTTTTTAACATCAGAATATTTAATCTATTTCTCCATATTGATTATCAGTAGAAATATGTCATATGTATTCATCCATATCTCATATTAAGACCCATATTGCGACTCGGACCATATATTTACCTTTTTCTTTATTGAGATTATTTCGTGCGTTGAGGGGTGAAACTGCTGATCCCAACTTTGAAAAGTTGAGTTGTTAAAGGATCTGGAATTATGCCAGGTACCATGATTTTGAGAAAGGCAAGTCTCAGATAGCTTCATCAAGCAATTTTGCCAGTATTGATGCTTCTCAAGACCTTAAAGAAGAATCAATGATGCGACTAAAGAAAGAAGCTGTCCTGAGGAGAAATACTTCTAACAAATCCAGGGACCCCAGGAGAAATACTATGAATATTCGTTGAATTATTTAATTATGGGAATTGCAATCCGGGAAAAGATTGCAGATTATCCCACATTGTAAATGAATGTGTTGGTCCGGAAAGGTCAGAAAATGAAAATTTGAAGCTTGGTGAATATTTGCTGCTCCTCCTGGTCAAGTTTCATGCATTAAGGCTTTTACAGCAGATGCATAAACATAAGGTCAGAAATCAATTAACCTACTCCAAATGATTGTAACTGAATGTTCAAAGTTAAACCAAAATGACCAATCCAGAAGAGTTACTCTGACAATTTAACAAGAGTAAGTAAAAATGTGACTAGAAGAATTGAGGACTCCACACAAATATAAAATTCATGGGATCACCCCATGGCTTCTTGTACAACAGCAGTGTATCACAAAGGAAAAAAAATTTAAAAAAATGGAAAAAGTTACATTGTCCACTGCACTGCTACTTTAAACTCTAGTTTTACTCTTCTCATATATTTCCTGATACTCCTGCAGACCCAAAAAGAGTTACACAAAAGGTTAAAGGTTAAAGCAAAACTAAGCTACAAATAATAAGAATAAAGAATCTAAATAAGATAAGATTGTGTTTGGTCATATCTTCATACTTTTCCCTCCCTATTTTCTTTTTCCTTGCATTTTCTCTCAGAATTTCAAGAAACCAAACACAACCAAGAGTTGAAAACAGTGCGATTCAAAGCAGGATTGTGGAATTCTTCTCTATATTTTGTGGTTTGTCAGATATGAAACAAAAAGATGATATGTTGATGAGCGAGAAATCACCTGAGCAAGCTTGGCAATCTTTGTTTCATTTATAGAATGATCAATCTGCTTTTGTGTCTGAGGAATATCATATGGTCTTTTGATGCTAGCAATAACCTTGTGAGCTTTCCTCGAAGAGATTCTTAAAATTCGTCCCTAGACAATTGCTTCTTTCCAAATGTGGCTGAAACACCAAACCGATTTTCTCATTTTTAATTTTATTTTTGTTTTTACAAACAGGCTCTGGTGATCACCATGAGAGCTCCATTTTCATAGAACAGTTTTCTTTGATGTTTTCGCTTATTGAGACTCAATAATGAAAATTCCAGCAGTGAGTCTGTTGGGATCTCTATCCCAGCCCAAGGTTGTGGATCTTACCATGGGAGTGAATGCCTGTACTGAAGCCACAAAATCTCTCAGGTAATCTTCAAGGATTTTCTCTGCTGCAGAAAAATTTGGCCATCAGGAGTCAATTATATGGCTGAGGCAGATCAAAGTGCATCTCGCCACTGAGGGCGCAAGTGTCAGCAACGTAGCTTTTCTTGGTATTTTAGAGTGAAAATATGTTTTCTTCATCGTTAAAGAACTCAACTTTCCAATGTCTTGTATTTGTAATAAAACTCATCTTAGTTTCATTTGAGTTAAAAATTAAACTGCAAGCTAAAATTTATGTTAGTGTTAAAAAATGTCCTAGGGTTTTAGATCCATAAACCAGGGCTAGTTTCTAGATCTAAAAACTAAACTTTTTAATGGATCTAGATTATTTCACTCAAGAGAACATATCATGGACACAGTTTTGGCTTGGAGCTTTTAGATCCAAAGACCTAATCTCGGACAGTTGGTGTTACAATAATAAATAGGTAAACGACAAAGAAAAACTTTAAATCCTACTCTTCAAACTCAGATTCTATAAATCTGTAACAACAAATGAGGATTCAACAGCTTTAGAATTAAATTGAAAAAGATGAAAAAAAAGAAGAAGAAAAAAGAGAGATGGTTATTTACATATATATAATAGAAATCAGACAGTTGTACATGAAGGATTACTTTGCTAAATTATTGATTCAATCAACTATCGTCATCATTTTCATGACTGTACTCTTCATCGTCATCATCATCCACACTCTCATTTTCACATGTCATCCTTCCAAAGTTGAGTATATTCTTTAGAGACTGTTCTCTTAGTTACCAGTATCTACACTCAAAGGAAAGATCTAAAAGGATGAAAGGAGTGGACCAGATAGGATCAAAGTATGGTTTCTTCCTTCTCCCACAGAGAAAATAGGGTTTTGATTGCAAAGCGGTGGTTTATCCCCTCTCCTCCTACAAGAGAAAAACTAGGGTTTGGATTTCAATGAGGCTGATTTCTCCCCATCCCTTCCAAAACTTAGGGTTTTGATTGCAACGATGCTGATTTCTCCCCCTCTCCACCGCCAAGAGAAAACTAGATTTGATTGCAAAGAGTTGATTTCACCCCCACTCCTCTAAAGAGAGAAACCAGGCTTGTATCCCAAAAGCTCGCTTTCTCTCCCCTCCTCCCACACAAAAGAGACACACTAGGGTTTGGGTTGGTAGCAGCTCTCTTCCCACAAAGAGAGAAACTAGAGTCTTGACTGCAAGGAATTCTCCCCTCTCCTCTGTTAAGATAGTCTAGGGGTTTGGATTGTGGTAAGGAAGATGATTTTTCCCCACAACTCAAACAAAGAAATGCGCCTCACACAAAAAAAAACATCTATGCATTCCAGTATCATATTGAATACATAGTAAGACTCTTTGGAGAAATTAGGTTATAAGGTTTCTTTTCCTTCTTTGAACTTAGCTAAACCCTAAAATTTGGAGATAAAAATCAAATTTACATTTTTCACTTTTTTCTATTTTTGAGGAAAAAGAAAATCTAGCTATAAAAAAAGGAAAGAAAATTCAAAAATATTGTCCAAAGATATTTTTGGACCTTATTTTTGTTCTTTTAAAATAAGAAAACAATAGTCTAAACAAATCAGCTCTTTACTTTTCTAAAGAACAAATAATAAATTTACCAAGCAATAGTTTGTGTTCTCATTCAGATCTGTAGTTTTCCTTATCAAATGATATTCAATTTACTTTTATATAGGATTATACATTGATTCTGTGGACCAAAATAAATAAATGCTTAAGAATTCTAAGAAAGTGGAAAATCCTAGGAGATTCTAGTATACAATTATATAATTTTTTGAGCTCATATGAGATAAAAATCAATAATCTCATTCCCAATATGCTTAAGGGTGTTTCTAAATGATTGGCGCAGGAAGCTTTATTAGAATATCAACCAACTAAGGTGTGTTTGCTTATTTACTTAATGTTTAATATAATTTTTTTGAGTTTAATGTCGAATAGTACTTACTTGAGTACTAAGTATTTCTGTTGTTTGTTTTAACATTGCATGGAACCATAGACAATGAGACTGATTATTTCTAGTTTCGCCCGCCGCCTTAATGAGACTCCGGCTCTGGCTTTAATTGTAATCTGGTTTTTAGCGTGCCTGAGTTTATTTTTCTCAACCGTGATGTGTTCGGATGTGTTCAGTATTGTTACTCCCACTCTACCGATTATATTTTAAAATATTTTTTTATTATTTTACTTTGTAGTTTAATATAAATCATAATAATAATTAGATTGTTTTTAATAAATAATTTATAAAATTCAAAATATTTTTTATTTTTTTATGAAATACATTAATTTTAATATAATAAAAAAATAAAATAAAAACAAATAAAACAAAATAAATGTAAATAGACGGTTTGGGACATCCCCGCCCCGTTTAATTTTTTAAATGAGACAAGTTTGGGAATTGAAAAAATTAAATGAGCCGGGTCGGGATGGGGCTGCCTCGTCCCAAATCCTTTCGTTGTCATCCTTTGTAGTGTGTATTGCTGGCTTTTCTCCTTGTTGGGCAACAATAGAGTTTTTCTTGTTTTAGTGGAAAATGACTTTTTCTGAATAGAAAAAGCCAAATATTTTCACTTTTCACTATAACTTTTAAAAAATTTCAACAATAAGTCGTGGAAAATTTTAAACAAACAAGCTTTAATGCCAAAGCAAGAGCTGCATAAGTCAAAAACAAAACAACCCCCAAGTCTTTGTAGATTATAGAGGCAATTAACACATGTTTAAGTTTTCTTTATAAAATTTTTTGCCGCTTCCACATGCTTAGTCTAATCATACCGCATGAAAATCATAGGGGAAAATTGATGGCTAAACTATTTATACAATAGAGTTTCATAGGTTCTTCAAAATTAATTCCAAGGTCACCAAAATTATGTTTTATTGAAGAATCTCACGATTCGTGTGTCACAATTTTGGAATTCGGCCTTTCTACACTAAATCGTAAATCGCTTCTCGCTTTTCTAAGTCACTAAGCTTTAATAGTAGTGATAAAACATGTTATATGAATTTTTCATGAACCTCGACTATTTTTCTTTTAACCTATGATGTACATAATTCAACCAACTTGGATGTTTTCTATAGTGCAATAAAAATTAGCGCTATACCAGTAGAGATTAGGTTAGATTTATTTAAAATGAGAGTGATATGGAGATGTGCAATGATAGAATAAACCCTCCAATCAGATGTTATAGACTCGGCAACGCGAAGACCTGTCAAAGTAGCCGACAAATTCTTCAATCAAACAGAAGCTCCTTAGAATGCTCAACTAAATCAGCGAACTTTCCGCTTTTCAATAGTGCAAACAACCATGACACTAGAAGACGTCACGCCCTCAGACAAGAAGACTCAAATTACAATGCCATAGTAGGCTGGACCTAGCTACACTCGATAAAGGTTGTCCCTTCAACATATCACCAGATGGTCAATTATTTGACCAACGTGAGGCAAGTTGACCTCTTCTGCAAGTAGCTAGCTGACAAAGAAGGTTATCAACTATCCAGACTAAAAGAAACGGGAGAAGAGTCAAGAAGTCCTCCCCATGAATATCACACCCCTACGTAGCAAATCCACAGCGGCCTGACACCCAGGTTGTATGTAGCGGAAGAACCCATTAGCCGTGGATCCCCTCACGCTTAGTGACGCTGTTGGAGAAGTTTAGATACGGGTCACTATCCAAGAAGAAAAGAGCAGCCACAACGCGCATTGTTAAGAAACACATACGTGTTCACCGAATAACCTGATATAATCATAATCAACCTAATGCAGCCCCGTTTCGAATATTATCCCCACGCCAAACGAAAGTAAGACAAAAGTGAGGCGTCTCCACCTGGATCACCGTCAGATTATTCAGACATAGGTGGACAATCTTCTAAGAGCAGGTTTTATCATAGAGGTAAAGTACCCCGAATGGCTAACCAATGTGGTGGTGGTTCCAAAGAAGTGAAGCAGAAGTCGAGAGTACGTGTGGACTACACCCGTGACCAACGGCTACGTCACCCGCCACGATAGACCGTGACGCTGATGCCATAGCCGGGCATGGAATGGTGTCATCTCTGGATGCTTTCTATAGATACCACCAGATTCCCATGCACCCGCCTGATGCAGAGAAAACAACCTTCTTTACACCTAACAAGCTATACTGCTACAATGTAATGCCTTTTGTCTCAAGCACGCCGCAGCGACTTATCGAGAAAGCCAGACCAAGATATTCGACCAATCGACGGGCAAGACCATGGAAGTCTACATCGACGATATGCTTGTCAAATCCACAGAATGCGTCGATCATCCACTGTCGAACAACATAATCGAGCAAAGTGACTGACAATGGGCCATAGTTTGATAGCTGGGTATACATGAATTTTTGCAACGAGCTGAAAGTCAAGAACTTGTATTCAACCCTACGGTACCCACAAAGAAACGGCCAGGTGGAATCATCTAACAAGACTCTCCTAACAACTTTGGTGCGTTCGCACTCGCCAAAGACAATGGGTAGATGAGCTACTAGGAGTTCTATGGGCCTACGTAATGACCAAAGATGAAACAAACTGGGGATGTCAAGCTGTCGTCCTAATTTACTGGACGAGGCTATAATTCCTATTGGTTGAATTGCATGCCCACACTCGAATCAGAATTTTCGAGAGGTTATCAAGCCATAACTAAAGACTAGATACACAACTAGTCTGATAAAAATGCACTGTATATATGCCATACCAAAGAAGATTGACAAACTTGTATTAATAAAGTAGTAAAACAACAGACATTCCAAGCATGCAGGACTGGTCTTCAGAACAGTCTTTAAAACACTACTAACTCCAACAAATGTGAAGTTCCAACCAAAATGGGAGGCCATATACAAGAGTCCCATTGGGAGCAATGATCATACAAAGATTGAATAAGCTAGATAAAGACTCTTCAGATCGAGAATGTGAATGTCATGCATCTAAAGAGGTATTACCAATAAAATTTCCTTTGAAAGTATTACTATCAATAAAGACCGTCTTTAAAATATTTTGAAATTTTGCAACTGCCTCTTCACAAAAGTCCATATATGGCTGATACTCGCTGGCACCTGCAAACGTCTAGATATTGATGATGATGATCCTCACGCACTCACAAAAGTCCAGAGAGGTTGATATCCCTGTTATATTCACAAAGTCCGATATGGATTTGAATATCCCCGCCGGGGCACTCACAAAAGACCCATCAGGTTCAGCCACCGCACTCTCAAAAGACCAAACTTTATCTCTTAGCCCGCCGACACTCTTAAAAGACCGTACTATGGCTCTTAAATTCGCTAGCACTTCTAAAAGTCAGATGTGGCTCCATGCTTGCTTGCACTTCGCACATCAAACACGGTCCAGCCTCTTTATCGGTACATGCCTAAGCACAACCACGTATTTGGCTCCATACCCAATAAGGTCAAAAGCCAATAAGGGTACGAATGGTTTATAATCTAACCCTTGGTGTCTTCAAGCATTGATCCTAGTCGGGGGTCATTTGTTCAAAGAATACCAAAAGTTATATCTCATAAATACGCTAATGGCGTCATCAGTTGCATGATGATATATGACCAAGCGGCCATATTGGGCCAATTACAAAAAGTTATATCTCATAAATACTGAATACGCCACTAGTTACACATATATATATGTCTAAGTGGGCCATATCAGCCCATTACAAAAGTTATATCTCATAAATACACCAATGGCATCATTAGTTACACGATGATATATAGTCCAAGCCGGCCATTTGGGGCCACTACGAAAAATGAGACAGTTGAAGGAGCGCCACATTAGGCCACGTAAAATGAGAAAAGAAGGCGCCTACATAGCCACATGAAAGAAGGTGTTAATATGCAAAGGACAGTTCCATTTGAATCCTCAAGAGAAAGCACCTATCCTAAGCTCCCTCCACATCTTCACGACCTCCGACAATCGTGTTCGTGAGGATGCCAAGACGAGGCACCTAAGGCTCGCAGCACTCTAAAGAAAGAAAAATTTAGAGTAGAGCATAACTGGAACCCTCTAGTTGATCTCATTATGTTGTGTTTGAACACATAAGACCTATATTATAGGTGAAAGACTCGCTCCAGTTCCTCTAGCGTACTTCCATGCCTTATCTTGCCAGCTTCACAAGAATGAAAGAGAAAAGAAATCACAGCCAGCGGAAAGACTCAGGATAGCAAAGACTTAAGTCGAATTCTATAGCATAGGTAAAACGTTAATAGATGCATTAAATAAACCATCAAAAAATCATGCAATCGTATTAATATCAGGGGTCACGTGCGCACTTACACACTTTGTGACCAACCCTTCACCTTCCTACATGCTTACACATTAATTTTTCTAATCTTTTCGCCTTTCCATATTCAAGGCTTAGAAGATGTGACGCCTGAAAATTGTGGTTTTAAACTCACACTCCATGTGCCTAAGGCCCATTTAGCCCAAGGCCGGCCTAACCCCCAATGAGAAGCAGACCAAGCCCACCTACCATCCTAAAACCGAGGGGCATGGCTCTTAGCCTGTTGGCACTTCCAAAGAGATACTGACGGGCTTCCAATTGTTGGTACATTTACCGCCTCCTCTGTTTCATGATCCTTGGCCTATCGGGCCACAACCAAGGCCCACGGCAGCCTGGCACAAGGGTGAACCTTACCAAGCTCCTACTAATGATTAGGTCCAAAGCCACCATCCTTAACCAAAAAATTGAGGAAAGGGGTTGCACAATGAAATCGATATTGGTTAGAATTATAGAATCAATGGCATCGGGACGAAATAAACAATAGTCGGCAGACAAGAAAGGTATATTTCATTAAAGTGCTGGGAAGGTCCAGAGAAGAGCATATAATGGTCAGCCAAGGCCTTTACAAAAATTATTATTAAGTTTGAGAAAGGAAAATATACAGAGTCCTCGATCCCTGACAACAACCTCCATGGGTTCCTCAGAAGCCATTTTGCTCTGAGATGCTTTAGTTGAAAGATAGTCCCGCGAAATTTGCTTGGACAGGGGGCAACCTAAGCCACAAAGAACTCAGAGGCAATGGGTCGACGAAGCCTGCATACCTTCTAGACCTTGACGGTCTCAACATATGTTGTGTTTGAACACAAAACACCCGTACCATAGGCAAAGATCACCTCTAGAGCCTTCAATACTCTTCCTCCAGAGCTTTCTTGTCCTTGCCTGCCTGAGAATGGAGGGAGGACACCTCATCTTTGGTCACCTTGAGCTCTAGTAGGATAGATGTCTGCTCAACCTCCAAAGGGCAAATTCAGCCTCCTCACTTGACGTCACCTCCCCGGCAGCCGCCGGTGGCTTCTATCTAGGTCCTCCTCCCCTCTCTTGGCGGTCGCCCCGCCACACTAGCCGGCTAAGAGGCCGCCTTGGCCTTCGGCTGGCTCATCCCTCTCCTTCCATCCGCAACTCTTCCCACCAACCTTAGCCCCACTCCCAATGTCGACTTATACTCGCTTCTTTAGCCATGAAGCATCCAAAGCTTGGTGCTTGGAATGGCCGACCAGGGCATAGAGCCACAGCCAGCATCGTCCACTGGTTGGAATTCTTATGCCGGGCGAAGTCATGTTACGACGGTCGCCACAGCCTGAAAAGAGAAGATGTCAAAAGAAAATAAAACACAAGTTTAATCACATTAAAAATCAAAACTTACTAACTCAGTCGACTAGTGAAAGTTGTGATTATGGATGAGCATCCGCCTTCAACCACACGCTTGAAGGTCTCCTATCCAGCAGTCGAAACGAGATGGAATATTGCTCAAGACAAGCCACCACCCAAGACCTGAGGAGCGCTGGGTAAAGGTCAGTAGAACGCATGGACCGAAGACTCTCTTATTGAAAGTGGCTCCACCAATCACGACTCTCCCTGGTACTTCTAGATTTGAGCCACTGTGTCCAATTAAAGGATGGACCCGTCCTGTTAGGGAACATAATTTAACTAAAGACAACAGCATCCTTGGTTTAAGCAGGCCCAGACTTGCAAGCTCCTGGTCGAGAACTACGCAGCCAGGGGCTTCTATAACAATGGAGCCTCTACCACAACTCCTTCACACTGTGATCCCGCCTGGGGATTCCATCCTCCCAGGCACAAGCCTCATGGGGCATCTTGGGGGCACCTCCAAAGCTCATCGGGCACCGAAGCTCCTCGGCTCCAGAGTCCACGCGATTACCATCGAACTCTCTTCCGATCTTCTTCATCCCTGGGCCACCAAACTGGGCACTTTCCGCCATGTACTTCGCCGCTTGGGCGCCAACCCTGAGCTAGCCGCCTTGCTTATGCATCCTCGTAAAGAAAACTGTGAACAAGACCAACATCTCGCCTCCTTTCTCTCACGTACTCCAACCCGCTTAACTTCCAGATTCACCAATCCACGAACCCTTCAATCCAAATGGGCTAGTACTTTGATTGTCTCTGCCTTTCTTTTTCTTTTTTTTCTTCGCCACCGGGGACAAGCTCTGTGGTCTTGTACAAACAAAGGGTAAGATCCAAATGCATATAATCGGGAGTGGCCTTCACATTAGAAGAACCTCCCAGCAACAAACCCGGTTGGGTTCATACAAACAAAGTAAGCCCGTTTTCTCGATCACCAGTTAGCAAAGAACCAGGAAGGATAGGCACTATGTAAGTGGAAAGGACTAGTGCCCAAATCCTACAGGTTCCTACAAATGTATGAGCTCGTATGTGCTGTGACTTTCCCCAATTCCGGTGTCTGACCATCATTAACTTTATGGACACCATGGTCTCATAATGAGACCCATACATGAGTAATGTGGATGTTACTGGTCTACATGATCCATGGTCACTGAAAATACATCAACTACATTACCATAGTTCAAGAGTTAATTATCACTCTTTAATACAACATGTTTCAATTGTAGTAACTATACATGTTTTACAAAATGAAATCAAAGCCACATGCTCAGCTTTCTCTCTCGTGTCACTTCAATGAGCGTCAATTAACACCCCTAGACCTTAAATAATGATCCTCTGACAAAGGAGCAATGCCCATGATAACCCTACACGTGTTACTCCCCACCTAAGTACATGTAATGGCAACCAAAACATGGCCCAAGCAAATTCATGATCCTACTCTGAATATCTACATGCCCAATCCCATGTCTCGAATGTCCTCATCACTCTCACATGCCTGCTTTCAAATGTGAGAGTAAGATAACTTTAAACAAAAGGTTTTGTTCTAGAAAACATACTCACCGGTTTCTGAAAACCCATCGACAACCCCTCCGGCGAATTTGTCGGGATATCCCCTCGAAACAATTCACGGGCCCTCCCGACATGAATCACACACCTCCCAACCCAATTCTCCGAAAAATCTTCCATTGAAATTCTTTTCACAACCATTTTTTTTCATTTTTCATGTCATGCACTCTCACCTATCATTCTAGAGTTCCTATGGTAGCTATGGAATGCACTATGCCAATTCCAAACAATTCTTATGCTAATATATTTACATGCATATATTAACATAATTAATTCACATAATTCACTTATTCAATTTACAATCAATAATGACAAAATTAGCTCAGCATGAGCTAATTAACCAATCAAGCAATTCATTTTGAATCACCCAAACCACAAAATCACACAACAAATCATGCGAACAACAAACTTTGGGTCGTGCACTGCTCATGGCTAATAATTAGGGATTTCTTCACTTACAGATTGAAATCAGCACCACGCCATCCAGCCCAACAAATCTCTCATCCATAGTCCAGGTTTCAGCCAAGTAATAAAACCAAGGAGAAAAGATCCCCATCTTCTTGCGCTTGTCGGAACTCCACACAAATCGGTGTCCTATAGCCTCGTCACAGTAGACCGACTTTGCTTCTTGCTCGTGGTTGAACCCACACAGTCCGAACATGGAAATCTAGAGATAAGTCACTCTTCTCTATCCAAAAACTGTGATCCACACCACCGCATGTTTTGCTTTCAAATGAAGAAGAAAACTATTCCCTTTTTATTTTATTCACTTAAACTTTTCAAAAATTCCATTTGTGTCCTTAAGTCTTAGATTTTTGACACATGGCTTAATCTAAGTCATTCATCTCATCCTCTCACTAATCATACAAATATACAAATACACGGGTACATGCAGTAGGTGACTTTTTTGAAAACATCACATACCTTTTCACAAGTTTCAGCTTACTTCGCACCGACACCCTATGCCTCAAAAACGTGAAATTGCAACTGGTTCTAGAATTCAATAAATTCAACGGGTAGCCAGATTTCGCGACATTCCAATGGTGAAGTCCATTTCAGCCATCCAAAATTCCAGAAAAATTTATTTGACCGAAACTACATTTTACCCTTTTTCAGAAAATTAGAATTTTCTCGGGTTTTACATTCTCCTCTCCTTAAAAAGAATTTCGTCCCGAAATTCTATACAATCACAACAAATCACATGCACATGAAACGTGCACTATGCCATGCATGTAAACTAGTCATTTAAGTATTAAACGACTAAACCACGTACCTTCATCCCTAAACAAGAAGGGATAGGGCCCGCATCGTGTCTCGCTCCCACATCACTCCTCCACTCCACGCATCGCCATAGCACCTCACTAGCCTCACGGTCTTGCATTTTAAAAACCTGATCCTGCCATCCATACACGGTCCCTCCTCGGCGTCCCATCTATGTCAACCCTAATCTCCCAATCCATTACATGAGCTGGATCTGGAGTGTACCTCCCGAGCATGGAGACGTGAATCTCATGGACACTCAACATGTCGGGCGATAAAGCCAACTGGTACGCCATGCTCACCCTCTCAAGTATCTCAAGGGTCCAACGGGACCCCAGCCCGTCACAAACCTGACCACTCCATATTAGGCACTTCAAGAAAACGGATCTCCAACCTCAACTCCTAAGGGTCGACGTCGCACATCAACATAGCTTTTCTATCGGCCTCTCAGCACTTGTCACAAAGAAAAAAATGAACACAATGGGTAACTCTAACAGACAGTGCCAATAAAATATGACTCGAAGAACTTTTGGAAACTATTATATTATTTCTCCAAAATGTCCTCCTCACACCTCCCAAAAGAATAAGGCAAACGGATGATATGTTCTACTCCTCTAGTATGCACCTTCTAATTACCTTATCAGCACAATGTTTATAAAGAAACGGTTCTTCCCAATAATAATGTTTTAAGTCTACGAAGAATCCCTTCTTGAAAGTAATATAAAATCCCTGGGGGATTAGCCTCTCTGCTACTGTGTAATTTACATATCTACAAACCATGGCACCAAGCTCAAATCTGAAATGGCTGGCCATGCCTCATCTAAAAGTTTCCATTAATATGTACTTCCACCCTTGACCTCAAGTTTGAGAGGTGGATCTGCCACCAAGTTTTCTGCTCCTTTCTTTGTCTTTGATTTCACATCAAACTCTTGCAGTGGAAGCACTCCACCTTAATAACCTCGATTGCATCCTTTTAGTCAAAGGTACTTTATAGCTGAGTGGCTCAATGTAGAACAATCATTTTATTCCCCAATTAAGCATGGTCGAAACTTATCAAAAATCAAACACTATCTCCAGCAATATTTTTAGTTGCATAACTAAGTCATGTTTCAAGGCCCAAAGTTCTTTTGCATAGTAGATAGCATAAAAACTTCCATCATTTTTCACTCAACACCGCTTCCCATGGAATAAATCACTATGACGCACATAAGCTCCTAAGGGTATTCTCATTCAAAAGTGACTACTATAGGCATTGAAATCAACTTCCTCTTTAAGGTACAAAGGTTGGCTGCATTTATCAAATTCAAAGGACACCTCTAGCATGAGAAGATTAGATAGCTTAGCTTATTTCAAAAATTCCTCTCACGAATCCCCCTATAGAACTCCAAAGATGTCTCAAGAAGCTGCGCACGCCTTAACTGAAGCTGGTGAGCTTCAATGTGATTTCTATTTTTTCTCTTATCTACTTCTATTACCCTTAAGTAAATTTATGCCCAAGGATTTCACACTTCACTAGTAAAGTGGGTCTTTTCCCGCCACTACAAGGCTTCTTCACATTCTGACTAATACCCAGCCTCGTGTTCTCAAGACAATCATCAAATGAGGCTCCTACATCGTAGTTACCAATAATGACCTCAATTATCCTCCAACCTCATATCATCCAAGAATATGGCCATCATACCAATTAAAAGTACTCGGGGGCATTACATAGTCTAAAAAAAGGCATCCATCTAATGCTTAATGTTCGCATTCCGACATGTAAAAGTTGTCTTATCTTGGTCTTCGGGTGCAATGGCTATCTGATTGTAGCCTGAGTATCCATCTAGAAAGCAGTAATAATCATGCCCAGCTAATCCGACCAGCATCTGATCTAAGAAAAGAAGGGGGAAGTGGTCCTTACGGGTGCACTTATTTAGCTTTCAGTCACGTAGATCCTCTCTATCTAGTCATTGTTCTTGGAAAAGGATCAAGCGTTATTTTCAGTTCTCACAATTGTCATTCCAATCTTTCTTTTGGAATGGAACCAGATCGATACTTCTAATTGGTAAGAAGAAAAATGCTAAGGAAAAAGCAAAAAATGTTGGCATAAAATTTCCTCTCATTTTTCTTCAGTGGGAATATGCAATAAGTCCCTTATAATTTAATTTTCATAATTTTTTTCCAATGATAGCAAAAATCTTTCAATTTATATCCTTTTTCCTCAAGATTTTTAGGAATAAACATAGTCTTAAGATTATTTCACTAGTCAATCATCATGGTAACCGCAACATTGCTTCTGGTTTATGTCAACTATTCATAAATAATTATCAATGATTAAATGTGTTATTTGAATTGGCTTTACTCCTTGTCAAAAATAAACATTGTTTCTACTGCAGCTCAAGAGCTTAACAAAGTCATACAGAGTTTCTCTTACTTTGTTGAACAACATATATGCTCTAGTGAATTTGTGGCAAATATTCATTGTGATCGCAGTTTAGAAAGAAATCAGGGTAAACTAATTTAGGAAAGCTTAAGCAAATCAAATCTGGAAAATTGAGGAGCGATCTCGTTTCAATACCTTTGAAAGGTGATATTCTACCTCATGTCATGTGGTGGCCTCAAGAACAAGGACGGATGGTTCGACCTCTGAACATGGAAATACAAGGGGCTTCGTATACTGTGCGCATAGGTCGCATTGTATGTCTCATCATAGATTTGAAAAGGTGACTAACTTTAGCAGCACACATGGGATTGATTAGAAGCTATCCACAGCTTGGAGAAGCTATCAGAATCGCTTCTTGTTCATGATGGTGAGCAAGCTTCTACATTTACTGAGAAGAAGTGACTGGTCATAGTTCAGATGTTGTGCAAAGGGAAATAAGGGAGTTTATTTCATGTCTCACTGTGAGAGAGAATTAAGAGAATGATGGTAGGAAAAAAGGGGGAGCCTATCTTCACAAGACCAATGTGTAATATAATTACACATACCTAAATCCTTTACATCTCGGGCCCAACCCTACTGACTTAGGGGCAATTGCCAACCACTTTACCAATCTTATGTCTCTATGTATGTATGTTTACCTCTTTAACTATTACCTATAATCTGTTATCCTTCTCTATTTATCATTATCTCAGGATAAAGGTATCATGTGATGGTGAAACATCCGTGGAATCACTATGTATACAAACAATCTGTTGTTTCCATTGGTGGCTAGAGCATACTACCTAAGACATTGAGGGAGCATAGTAGCAATTTCATTGAATGTTTACATCTGGAAAGCCAAATGAATCTCTTTTGGAAGGATGAGGTTTGCTTGTTCGTCCACCACCATTGTATAAAGGCTCATCAAATCCACGAATGAACTCGTGCTGAAAGTTATCTTCACTGGTTGGTCTCCTCCCACAAAGGAAGACGAATCAGGTAAAGAAGTGCCTAAGAGAGAACTTGAATGGACAATTGAAGAAGATATGGAGTCCTCTAACAATTGGAAGGCACTGAATGTTATTTTCAATGGGGTGAGCTTGATGCAGTTCAAAAGATATCACCCATAATCGCCTAAGGAGGCAGTGACATCCTTCAAATTAAGTTTGGCGATAAATACAAAGGAAATCAAGGATAACCCTGTCTTAATCTCGAACCTCCGTGATGGAGGAAAATGAGTCGATTAGCTAATATCACGCCAGGATAAGTGATATATCAAATGAGTCATTCATCACGGGTAAGATTCAGAAGAAAAGTTTCATATAATGAAAAAGCTATGGCAGATTCTTTCCAAAAGGTTGGTTACAAGGCCGCAACCATTGGAAAAGCAAAATCTCGGGAACCATGAAGCTCAAAGAATTGATAGGATCTTCTTGAACCTTTAAGACTAACTCGAGGAGTATAAAATTAAGGAGGAAACGGTCGCCTCTTCTGAGCTCAACTACGACGAAAGTAAATGTCAGCTGAGCTGAGCTCAGAGTCTACGCCTTCTTAACAAAACAAATTTCAACCAGGTGGAAGGGAAGATGCATCAAGAATAAAAAAGTAATTTTCAACCAAAAATCATACAACTGCCCTAACTACGCTTAGAAATGCACAACTCCTCGTGGAAACTTCTGACTAAGAACAAATCCAAGGAAATTTAGTGTAGAGAATGTGAAGGCTCTCCAGAGATGCTTTGCTCGTTGCCTCCGTAGACGCTTAACAAGTGACACACCCCCACTCCCTTCCACAGGCATTTACCACTCCAACAGAACTTCAAACATACCCCAAACGACTAGAAACTCCATAGCGAGAAGTTGCCGTATTGCTTGCCAAAACCCTCCTATAAAATTCTTTCTTTTTAAAACTTATGATTTTATAAATTTCGGCAGTATATCGTTTGCATATAGACATGTCCCAAATCCAGATACATCCACTTGGCACTATCTGAAAATATGGCAACCAAAGATACCAACACATTCTCACAAATCATTTTATACATACATATGTCTCATTATACATATTCAAAGTATTTTCTTACATAATATTCTTACTAATGAAAAGTAACTTGCAATAAATGTCGATTAAACCCTATTATGCTCCAAAATACCTTGCGCACTCAGACCGAAAATAGTTTTTAAAATGGAAAATAATGAGCTAAACTGAGTCATGAGTGTATGCTCTTATAAACGTTTTTGCTTTTCCAAAACATCTCAAAATGTAAAACTCTCTTTTACAATTATTTCTTCTTATAAGCTTCGTTTTCAAGTTTCTAAAACTTTTCTTTGCTTGCTTGTTTTCAGACTTGTTCGCTTAAAAGTTCTTTCAAAACTTTTCTTTACTTGCTTGCTGCTTGCTTTTCTTAAAAGCTTATAAAACTCTTATTGTTTGCTACAGAAGTTTATAAAACTTCAAATTTTTTATTGCTTTCTTATCTTGTTTGAAAAAGTTTCTTAAAACTCTTCACAAACCTTTGCTTTAAAAGCCAAAACTTTTTTCATAAAAACTGTGGCCTAGGCTCAACTCGCATTCTTGAAAATAAACAGAGCCTGGCTCAACCAGTTAAAACTCTCCTAAGCCTGGCGACTTTGAAACCAATGGTTGATTTTTCAAAACTCAGATATTATGCTTATAAACATTCAACCACGGAGGTCAGTTTTTGCTGATCAGATTCTAGGGTAATTGCCTAAAGTTCACACTGCGGTCGCGGAAGGACCGGTCCGCATCACCTTTTCCCTAGAATATGCGGAATTGACCCGGTCGCCATCACCTCATAATTTCTAGTTAGAGCTCATAACCTTATGGAGGTACCTCGTCAGATCGCACGTCCCTTAAATGCACGATGGCGTCCTACGCTTACCACCGTGCAAAACCAAAATGCACATGAGATCCTAACACCAATCGCACGATCTGAATACCTCCACCCGCTTTCTCATGGACCAGGAAGGCCTGCTTTTTCACAAACATTCTTGTTTGCTTGCTTGTCATTGTTTCTTTGAAAAATGGTTTTACAATTCTAAAACCATTTGCTTGCTATTTGAAAACGGTTTAATTATTCAAAACCATTTACTTACTTGTTGTTTGGAAAAGATGGCTTACAATTTAGAAAACCATTGTTTATTTCTTTTCAAAATAATGATTTAACTTAAACCATTTGCTTGTTTTTGCTTGAAAAAATGGTTTAATTATTCAAAACCATTTACTTACTTGCTTGCTTGAAAGATGGTTTAACTCAAACCATGAAATACTGGCAAAACAGCTTTATAATAATAATAATAATACACTAGTATTTGGAAAAATGAGTTTAGAACACTCACCTTTTGCTTGCTAAACTGGAGCACAGTTTCCACAACTCTTCTCCTCGCTTTGCTTTTTAGCCTACTACACTGATGTATTAGATCACACACGCCAAGACAACCAATTTGCACACTCTGGGTGCTACAATTAAAATTTTCAGAAAATATGGGCCCCAAATGCCATTCACAGCATATGGCTAGATTCTCAGATTTCAAAGGACTTTTCTGCATATAGTCTAAAACACCCGAAAACATTTCCCTCGAAATTATGTCCTAATTTGGTTCCGAATAAAACTCAAATTTTATCTAAAACTGTCTCGAAACAAATTCCGAAATTCAGTCTTGACGTTCGAAAATAGTCCCAAAATTTCCTGCAAATTCCTAAACCCAATCTAAAAATTTTGGGACTGGAAATTTATGGCCTCTAAGACAACTGCCATTATATGCTTTAGGCTCTCTAATAACAAAAGCAGAAACAACTTCCACCTTCAAGTTTGACAAAGCCATGATTTTGGTGTCCACGCGTAGCCTCTCGTCACAGAGAATTTACCCATCGGTCCTAAAAGTGCCATCACTGAATGACGTGAGATCCTGAGAAAAAATCCATTAAAAATTCGGGTTTTCGTGACATTTACCGAATTTTTGGTGAAATCCTGCGGTTTTGGGTACCACGCAGAGCTCCTCGTCAGCTGTATAATTTTCGTGTTTATTCCGACGAACCGGCATCAAATTTTAAATCTAAGAAAGAAGATTTAAAAATAAAACTAAAAACTCACTCTCTGCACCCACGCCTTCACTGCTGCTTGCTTCATTTTCTTGTTTTTTGTTTTTCATTTTCATTTTTTTTTAAATTCTTTATGTGGGACCCACATGTCCCTTTTTCTTCTTTTCTTGGTCTGTTTCAGCCTTAAACAATTTATTTGTCCTGCTTCACTTTGCTTTATCCAATCCAATATTCTAAAATATTTCATTATTTTCAGAATCTTTTAAAACCCGTTTCAAAGCCATCAAACCTGTCATCAGAATTTCGTAAAATATTTCGATCGGCTCTTAATTTAACGAAACTTTTCCTAGGTCACTAGATTTCAAGGAGACGAATTTAACGGCGCAAATTCCTCGTTTCATTGTCCAGATCTGAGAATTTTCGAGACTTCGAAAATTCGGCAATTCATTATTATTTTACTATTTAAACTTCCATTAATTATACTTTCACCCCCTCCACTTTCCTTAATTGCAAATTTGTCCTCAAGCATTTAAATATTGCAAACTTAACTTGAAATTCTACTATGGCCCATCTCTAACTTAATTATGCCTACATATCCTTTTTGTTAAATGACAATTGTACTTTGTTTTACAAGTACTCAAATTCGGGTTCCAAAATTTATAATTTCCTAATTTCATCTCCAAATAATATAATGTGACACTTGGTACTTTATACACCCCTATAGTATCATGTAATCGTACACCCTCCTGATTCGGTGTTACAAAATCCTCCCTTTTAGGAAGATTGGCCCTCGAATGAATAAAATCCAAACTCAAAAGAAAGGAAACAAATACCCATCCGGAAAATAAGCGAGGGCACTGACGGCGATTCGAGCCTCCGTCCCAAGTAGCTGCCTCCCTCTCATGATTCTTCCATAAGACTTAACTAATGGAATCACTGCTTCTCTACACTCCGTTCCTCATGATTTACAATCAGCATTGTGCATCTCCTCATGTCAAATTTTCCTTTAACTCCACTCCGATGCCTCTCAATACATATCGAAGGATCTCGGGATATATTTCTCAACATCGATACATGGAACAACATGAATCCTGATAACTCGGGGTAACTTCAACTTGTGTTACTCGCCCTACTTTGCCTATAATCTCATACATCCCCATATCTCTGACTGCTTTCCCTCAAGCTTCCCAAATCTCAATACACCTTTCCAAGTGAAATCTTCAAAAGACTTGGTCACCTATCTCGAATTGTAAGTCTTCACGACTTGTCCGCATAACTTTTCTAATTCATTCTGCTATCTTCAAGTTATCACGAACAACTTTCACTTTCTCTCAAGTGATCTGCATCAGTTCAAAGACCTACTAGTCTTCTTTTCAATTAACCCCATCCCCAAAGACACTGAGTCCCACATTTCCCGCTATACAACGCCTGCACTGGAGCCGCATTTGCACTGCTTGATAGCTATTGCTTGTAGGCAAACTCCATTATTAGTGCTATGAGTATCCCACTTCCTTTGAATTCCAAAGACACGTTTCTGATATCCTAACGCCTAATGATCCTCTCTGGGATCAAGACCACTGGTGACGAAATGTCAGGCCGAAATGAAGGCGAGTACCCCAAAGTCGCTTGCAAACTAGGCCAAAACCTGGATGTGAACCTGGGGTCTCGATCTGAAACTATCGAAACTGGAACCCCATGAAGTCTCACTATCTCGTCCACATACAATTGGGCCAACTTTTCCAAAGAATCTTCAACATTAACTGGTAGAAAATGAGCAGACTTCGTCAAACGATCAACTATTACCCATATCGCATCATGTTGCCTCTAAGTCCATGGAAGACCTCGCCACAAAAATCCATAATAATCTTTTTCCCATTTCACACCGGAATAGAGCAACTATGTGATCTCTCCCAAGGGCCTCGATGCTCGCCTTCACCGCTGACAAAGCTGCATATCCTGAGACAAACCTGGCAATCTCTTTCTTCATCCCAGATAGACCCACCCAAGAATGTTCTCCTTTCAAAGTCCCGGTACATTTTGAGGCCACCGGATGCATGGGGATAATGCATGAATGTGCTTCTTCCATAATGTTCTCTTCGCCGCCATACTCCCAAGACACACATTCTCCTGGGCCCTTCACTATCATGCCATCATCTCTGATTTGAAACTTTGCTTTTTTCTTTTTCTATCTCTTCCTGTTTAATCATCTCAGTGGATCCAAAGACCGCCTCTAGAATCTCGGTCCACTAGAAGCCTTAACATGAAACGTGGCCAACAAGGTTCTCAACTTCTCAACCTCCAATATCACCCCTAAAGCTCATCCACCAATAGTGGAAGATAACCTGATCTCATGTGAGACAAAGAACTCTTTTCGTCGCTTTACCTAAGGCATTCAAGCATGGTACTAGCTTTTCCGATCGGTACTCGATAGTAAAGTCAGGTCTTTAATCGCCTCAAGCCATCTTCTTTGTCTCAAGTTTAACTCTTTTTGGGTGAAAATATATTGGAAGACTTTTATGATCCAGCGATCCTACAAGTGAACACCATATAAGTGAACACTCCATATTTTTAGGCAAACACTAATACCGCAAGCTCTAAGTCGTGTAGGGTAATTCTCCTCAGGTTTTAGTCGCCTAGAGGCATATGCACACCCTATCATTTTGCATCAAAAACACAACCAAGGCCTTTGCCTGAAGCATCACTATAAACCACAATCCATCTTTCCTATCGGGTAAAGTTAGAATCAAATAAGTTAATTCCACCCTTCAACTCCTCGAAACTCTGCTGGCATGCATCTACCCAATCATACTTGACATCTTTCCTTGTCAACTTGGTCAGTGGGGTTGCTATCTTGGAGAACCCCTCAACAAACTTCCTGTAATATCCTGCTAAACCAAGGAAGCTTCTGACCTCTGACACATTCTTTGGTGGTATTTGACTTTCTACCATCGCTTCTATTTTCAGGATCCACACTCACCCCATCACTTAAATATATGACCTAGGAATGCCACCTTATCTGAGCTAAAACTGACACTTTGTCAACTTGGCATACAATTGTTTACCCCGAGGCTCCATAATACAATCCTCAAAAGCTCTTAATGCCCTTTCCAACTAATTCCTAATACACTAGATATTCATCGATAAAACTATGACGAACCTATCCAAACAGCCGGAATACCCGCTCATCAAATCCAAACTATGATCACCAGAAACTCATAATGTCCGGTGAGCGTGTCCTAATGCGCCTTAGGAACACCACCCTCCCGCACTTCAACTCCGATGATACCCCACCTCAAATCTATCTTGAGTACACTTTGGGACCCCCGAGCTACCGAATAACTCATCGATCCTAGGGAGTGGACACCATATGGATGGTAACTTTGGCCCAGGCCGTCAGTAATCTATACACAACCTGAAACTCCCATCTTCTTTTCACTGAGAGAACTCGGAGCTCCCCATGGGGATATGCTCTCAGAATGCAGAATCGCTTACTTAACAATTCTTCTAATCGAGCCTTAAGCTCTCTCAACTCTCACAGAGCCATCCCATAAGGAGTGAATGGAAATGGCCACCCCTGAGATCAAAACCATGGTGAACTCCACCTCTTTCTCGAGGTAACCTGCAATATCATCCGAATACATCCTGGAACCCACAATCAGAATCTATCCAATATAGTCCCCTCTTTCCTGCTCTACCACATAAGCTGGGATAATCTAATGCAACCTTTATGCAAAGATTTTCGTGGCCGTCATGGTGGAGATCATACAGGAAGAATAACTCTCTACGTAATCCTCTAAACTTTACCTCCAACTTCCCTGGCATGTTCAACTCTTACTCTTCTTATAATTAACCAATGTCGCTTCATGGCGAGACAACCAATCCATACCAAGAACCACATCAAAGTCCCCCATATCTAAAGCTACAAGATCCACTGAACTCTTGTCCCTTCACCTTAACTCTACTATCTCTCCGACTACTCTATCCGCAAGTAACCCGATCTCCGTACCGAAGGGGAATCTCACATAACACCCCCCAATGGTTGGGCCCTATCCAAACGACGAATGGCTTGAATACGCAATGAATGCGTAGCTCCCCGGTCCACCAATGTATATGCATCATGCTCAAGGATAGAAATAATACCAGCGGACTACATCCGTGAGTCAGATCTACATCTTATCGAGTCACTGCATATACTGCCCGAGTGCGAGGCTCGGTCAGATCCCTAGGGCACCGCCTCTACCTCTACCACACACCTTTAATTGCGGCCGTGACCGTCCCTCTCGCTGGCAAACCTCTCCCGATGACCTCCGAGGCTAATCTCGGTACTAGGTAGCCAGACTCAGCCACTGATGCTTCCGCACCAATCCACCGAGGGCACTCCCCAATGAAAATGGCCTCCGCCACGTGGAAACACCCTTCAGACTAATCTCCTACACTCCCCATAGTGTCGTTTCATTAATAAGTGACATGCTGGTGAGGAATACTCAGTGCCACCGCATAGCAACCGGGCCTCACCGATCCTCGACCAGAGATAGCCTCGACCGCACCCGACCCCAACCTCAATTTGTTCCTCTTCATTGCAATCGTCCCGAGCTTTGTTAATGCGCCCTGTGCACTCCTCTTACTGCACTTTCTGCCACTGACACATAGCTGCGGCATTTCGTTTAACTCTCAGAGCGGCCTCTACTAAGTCCCGAAATCTATTCTGAGGAACCACCGACAATGCATCTCCACCTCTGCAGGTCAGAAGTCCCGAGAAAACCTTTGCACTCAGACTCCCCCATCCGCTTGAATATAGGGAACCAATCTAATTAATTCGAGAAACTCCTTCTCATATTCTCGAAGACCGACATGTTCTTTGTTCCCACTTGAAGAACTCTCAATTTTTGAATCCTTATGACTCGAGGAAAGAATCTGGTTTGAATTCCTGGTCAAATTGGTCCCATGATATGCCATCGATGCCTCCTCTCTACAAAGATCCCACCAATCCCAGCCCCTGCCTTCCATCGAAAACCCGGAAAACAAGACTTTACTCATCTATGTACCCCATAACCCGTGAACCTTATTTACCGGTCTAGCCATAACTAGGTTACTGGATCACCACCGCCATCATATTGCTTGGCGCTACTAGACTCTCTCTATCGACCTCCCTGGTTCTTCCATAACCTCTCTAGGTGGCGGTGAGGTCAAGGATCGGCCGACAGCTCGCCAGAGGCTAATATCCCGTGCAATCTCGTGCCACTTGCTCGCCGTAAATAATCCCGGCACTTGGAGCCCCTCCGTGGCCCGTGATGGTCCGGCTCGACCTACCACCTGAGGTCGATTCATGTGAGGCTAAGAAGGGAACCAACTACGGTCATCTCTACTGTGTACGGGCAGACGCCCTCGAAACCGTCGAATAATCATCCTTAGATCGACCTCTACGTCCTCTACCCCGACATAGTCGTAATTTCCAAAATATCAACTTTGAATACTAATCACTTCATATGTATGTACTTTAAACCTCAAACATGCATGGTTGCCAATACTTATGCTTTGATACCACACTGACACAACCCCCACCCCCTTCCAAATGGGCGGCGTGCTTCGCCACTCCACGTAGAAATCCTGCCGTTACCCTAACAGACCCAGAACTCCCGTGAAGCGGCCTTATCGTCAAACCTCTATGTACCCTTTCTTTTTAACCTCATGATTTGGCCAGAAAATTTCTATGAGCATAATGCACTCTGCATATAGACATGTCCCAAATCCTCACAGATAAGATCCAATTTACACCTATATCCAAAATATGGCAAATCCAAGTGATACCAACACATTCTCATAAAACTACTCTATGTACATACATATGTTCCATTATACATATTCAAAGTATTTTTCTTACATATTATTCTTACTACACTTAATAATGTCGACAACCCTATTATGCTCCAGCCGCCTTGCGCACTACAGACTGAAAATAGTTTTCTAAATGGCACAATGAGCTAAACGAGCTCGCGCGAGTGTAGCGCTTTTATAAAACGCTTCGCTTTTCCGTAAAACATCTAAAAATGTAAAACTCTCTTTACAATTATTTTCCATGTTTTCTTGCTTTTTCAACTTTTAAACTTTTTTTGCTGCTTGTTTTTGTAATATTTTGCTTTTAAAAAGTTTCTAAACTTTTCTTACTTGCTTGTTGTTGCTTTCTTCTTTAAAAGCTTATAAAACTCTACTGTTTGTTGCAATTTAGAAGTTTTATAAACTTCAAATTCTTCATTCGTTCTTATCTTGTTTGAAAGTTTCTTAAACCTCAAACCTTGCTTTAAAAAGTTTCTCAAATCTTTCTATAAACGGCCCGGGTTTCAACTGTGATTCTTTTGGTAACAAAACGGAGCTCGGGCTCAACTGCTTGCTTAAACTCTCCTGGTTCTGGCGACCAAACCAATGGTTGATTTTTCAAACCGTATACATGCTTATAAACATCAACCACTTTGAGCCTTCCATTTTTTGCTTATCAGACTTAGTGAACACTAAGTCACGAACACCGTGGCCTGCGTGGAAGGACCGGTCCATCAATTTTTTCCTGTAGAATATGGTGGAATTGACCTGGTCGCCATCACCATAATTTAGTTAGAGCTCATAACCTTATATACTCCTCAGACGCGCACTGGCCTCCTTTAAATGCACATTTCGCCGGCGTCCTACGCTTGCCGACCGTGCAAAACTAAAAATGCATGTATGAGATCCTAACACCAATCGTAAAATTTTATGGAATACCGACCTATTTTTCGCTTAGAACCTCAGTGGAAGGCCTGCTTCACAAACATTCTTTGCTTCGCTTGCTTGTTTTTTTTGAAATGGTTTTACAATTTAAAACCATTTGTTGTTTGTTTGAAAATGGTTTAATTATTCAAAACCATTTACTATTTTTGCTTTACTGAAAGATGGTTTACAATTTAGAAACCATTTACTTACTTTTTCAAAAATGGTTTAACTCAAAACCATTTGTTTGTTTGTTTGAAAATGGTTTAATTATTCAAACCATTTACTTACTTGCTTGCTCGAAAAGATGGTTTGAATCAAAACCATGAAATACCAAGCAAAAACAAGCTTTATAATAATAATAATAATAATGGTATTTGGAAATGAGTTTAGAACATCACCTTTGCTTGCTAAACTTGAGCACGTCCACAACTTTTCCCGCCTTTGCTTCTAGCCTACACACTCGATGTATTAGATCACACGCCACACAAACTGCCAATTTGCACACTTTGAGTTACAATTAAAATTTTAAAAATATACCTAAACGCTATTCACAGTATATCATTTATTCAGACTAAAGGATTTTATATAATAAAAAACACCCGAAAAACATTTCTCAGACTATGTCCGGACGTCAATAAAAATCCTGAAATTTTATCCAAAATCAGTCTCGAAAACAAGCCTCACCAAATTTCGATCGTCCGAAATAGTCCCAAAATTTCCTAAAAATTCTAAACTCAGCCTAAAAATTCAGGACTCCGAATTTATGGCTCTAAGAATATTCCAAGCCATTATATAGCCTTTAGGGTCGAAATAACAAAAGTAGGAAAATTTCCCACCTCTTCAAGTTTGACAAAAAGCCAAGATTTTGGTGTCCACGCGTAGCTCTCGTTGCGTAGAGTAACTTTACCTACTGGTCCGAAAAGTGCTGACCACTAGAATGACGTAGATCTGAGAAAAACTAAAAATTTGGGTTTTTCGTGATATTTACCCGAATTCTGGTGAAATCTCAGAGCTTTGGTACCACGTAGTCTTGCCGCTTATGTTCACTTTTCTTCGTGTTTATCCCGACGAAACTGACCACATATTTTTCATAACTGAGAAAGAAGATTTAAAAAATAAAAACTAAAAAAAATCACTCTCTGCACCCACGCTCTCTCATCGCTGTTTGGTTTCCATTTCCTTTCTTTTGTTTTTGTTTTTCATTTTTGATTTTTTTAAATTTCTTTATGTGGGACCCATATGTCCTTTTTTCTTTCTTTTCTTGGTCCTGTTTCAGCTCAAACAATTCTTATTTTATTCTTGCCAATTTTTATTTATCCTAATCGAATATTCTTTTAAATATTTGCTATTTTTCTAATTTTTCAAAACTCGCTAAGCTACACTTCTAAACCTGTCGCCTAGAATTTCAAAATATCTGATCGTCTCAAAATTTAATCTAATTTTCTTAGGTCACTAGATTCGCGAGACGAATTTAACGGCGCAACCAAGCCATCTCGGAGATCTAGAATTTTCGAGACTTCGAAAATTCCGGCAATTCATTATTATTTTACTCATTTAAACTTCCATTAATTATAATTTCCTCTACCCCCTCCACTTTCCTTACCAAAATTTATCCTCAAGTAGTTAAGAGTTTGCAACCAACTTTGAAATTCCTCTACTATATTCATCTCTAACTTAATTATGCTATATATCCTTTTTTGCTAAATGACAATTGTTCTTGTTTTAAGTACCAAATTCCGGGTTCCAAAATTTATAATTTCCTAATTTCATCTCCAAAATATTACAATGTGACACTTGGTACTCTTTTACACCCCTATAGTATCATGTACTGCACTCTGATCGGGTGTTACACGGCCTCTCTCCTTCTTCTCAGCCATGACCTTGACCGCGCACCTCCGTAGGGCTAGCACAAGGGGCATCCAAATTTCAACATAGACTCTAGTTGAAGGCTAGCAAGACCTGCTTCTCCCTTGTCCATGACCTCTCACCAATCTACGTTATACCAACAGAGCGTGATGTTGGCATAGTTAGCCTCCATCTAGGACACCCGATAGGTCAACACACACATCATCTTCAAAACAATAATATCCATTAACGATCAATAGATGAGGAGCTACCGAAAGCCCCTCCATAACCTCTCTCCACCTTCGACTATGGACATGGGTAAGGGAAGAAATCACAATAGCGGCAGGCTTTGTGTAATGTAAGAGGAATCTATTGGAAACTTCATAAACTTCGGGCGTTCAACTCATATATATAGAGTGTGGAACCTCTAATACGACAAATACAATTCATCTATATCACATGCAAGTCATTGACTCACTGGAACATATGCGCATTAATAACCACAAATTATACTTGAGGTCCCAAAACACGCATTTTTCCCGACTAGAAAGCACATGATCCTCCGCAGAAGAAAAGGACATTGTGAGCACCGTAGCCTTGGGTCACACCTTAATCAATAAAGCAAACACCCTCGTAGGCCCATCACCCTGCCCGGCCACATAAAATGGCCCAAGGCAAGCCTTGCCTAAGGTCTTGAGGTCCCCAAATGAACCATCCTACCGCATGTGTGGTTAGATAAAAATGAATATGTAAGGAGAAATTTGCTGATGATATTTATCTACGCATCTCCTAAAATCCAAATCCGATACGCTCAAAAAACATTAACTGCAGTAACAAGAGAGAATTGGTCTTTGAAAAGGAGAGAGAGACTTTATCACCAAAATCATGAGATTATCTTCCAAAAATCAAGGAGCACTAGTTCTTAGATAAGAAAAGAGATCTCATCACAAAATTATAGGATTATCTTTCCTAAAATAATAGACAAATTGAGATAACAAGAACTCCCCACCTAGGGAAAGTGAAAACTCCTAACTATAGTATTTCTTTCTTCTTCTCCATTCCTTTGCTGACTTAAGACTGAGAGGCGGTCGTGTCCCCTTTACTGTGTTTATATTGTTCACCGATGCCTCTAGATGATGGATCTAATCCAGCATCGACAATAATGGAACCAATCTTGGATTCCAGCAAGTAAAATATGATGGAAATATCGTGCACATAGATCCTCAATGAAAGAAAATAAAAGATTTTAAGTCTTTTTAAAAACTGCATAATCTCAATAGAAATTTCTACACAAATCAACCGTATACTAATTTCCACTTTCACTTACATTTTCATCTTTCTTCAAATCTATACCAACCAACAAGAATTGAACATCATTAGAATTTATGTTGGATAATAAGATTGTTTTGAGATTTATAAATATCTTAGAAATTAAAAAGCCTTTGTGAAAGATTAGTATGGTAAATCACTAAGCTCTCGAAGTTCTCTATTTCTTCTTTCTTCTTCTAGAATAACCAGCAATCTTTCTCTTGATTCCATACTTGATTTTGCAAATTGTGATTCCTCAGATAATGTAGTGTCTTCAATTTCGTTGTCTAGAGGCAAGAGATTCGTTTGTCTTTTTATGTGCATTGAAAATCTCCTTGAAATTTCAAATGAATTAAGTGTGGGAGACAGTTATGTCCATTAAGCTCATAAAAAACTATTCAGCTTTCTTCTACTACCGCCATTAGAAACCGCTTTTGTGATTTTCTCAAAATGATATCAAAAGAAAAATTGTCCAAAATTAGTAACCTTTGGTTAGAATATTGATCTTTAAATCTCATCATTCACATTCCTCTCAATAACTGCCAAAAAATTGTTGGACTTTTCTCTGATATACACAAATGACACTACTACCAAAGGACTATCACTCATATTCCTAATAACAACGCTCGAAAACTTGTTGAGACCATTTTTACATGTATGAAAAGATGGAAATGTTCTTTGTTTTTAAAATGACTCATTTAAAATTTGTGTGTGTGGTCTCGATCACTACAAGGGCACAGGTCATACAAGTAATAAAAGTGGATATTTAAGTCCAGATATCGTTCCCACGAGGAAATATGATAAATCAAAAGACTAACTACCCCAATTACTCAAGATCATTACTATTTGAACTCCACTAATATGATGATAAGAGGACTAAAATGTAGTCCTAGACTGAAATCTTAAATGTACAAAAGTAAAGTTTAATAAACTAGGTTGAGGATTCACTCCAGTAAGGCAAAAATGGATCAAATAATAATAATCAATTTCGATCATTGATTCATAGCTCAATCCATCAATTGAAAATTGAATTTGTCAAAGATGCATATAGTTTTGATTTCCTCAACCATACTTTTCACTCTGACATGTGTTCATATTCATTTCTCGAGACATGATTCTAATCCGCCATTTAACATATGGAACCCTTTCTAAGATTTAAGTATTCTTCTTCTATTTTCAGTACGTCATACACACAGATCTTAGGACTAAATAATTTGGGGGATACTAAATAGATAGATCTTGCAAGCCTTCTCTAATTTCCATTGACACCTCATCCTACAATTTCTGATGAAAATTTCATCTCCTTAATTAGATATTTTGCTAACACTGGATCATAATAAATTCAGCGTAAAGAGAGACCTCTGAAAGTATGATTAAATAGGATATCATATTCAACCACCTTCCCAATTATAAGTAAGTTTGTACCACCTTATAATCCTTCAAACTAATTTAGTTCCATAGTATTGGGGCTCACCATAACTACACAATTGGAACCCCATATACACTCTCGTGATTCTTCATCTTGTGTCACTTAGAGTGCCTCTTGAAATCGGGGAGGAGATATAGTACTTATTTGGCCACTGCACTAGTATTGAGAACAAGTAAATTTATAAATCAAAACCAATCAAAATGTAATTTTAGAATTGTAGTTAAAACTTTCTTCCACCTTATACACAGAAATGATTATCACCAATGAATCTACTTCAGTGAGCTCGTTAACTTTTCAAAACTACTTACTTTGTCGCTGACTAATCGATCAAGAAAATTCACCAAACTATAAACGAATCGAAGTTAAATGAACTCCAGAAACTTTCCAGCATCCATTTAAATCAAACAGTAAATGAAAGAAGAATTGAGAAGAAATATCTCAAAGTCGCACTTTAAAATAACAATAATTTAAATCCAAAATTAAAGGAAAACTAACAAAATAAAACTATACTAAGCTAAATCTACTAAAAAGAAAAAATTAAAATGTACAAGAGTCTTCAACCACTAACAAATCCTAGAGCTGTCAAAGCTTCAATATTACTGCTCAGAAGTGTATTTATAGGCTTTCCAATGTTGGGCCTCACTTCATTAATTGTGGGCAAGACTCCTAGAACTTCAATCCAATTGGTCTCTCTTTGGCGTGACAAGAGGCGTTGTCCTGGTCACGATAGTGCTTTCAGTCTTTATCGCTGCCTATATCGTAGCTTCTTGTATTATGTTGTGACCTGTTCTCTAGGCTTGCTCTTGGATTGTGTCACGACATACTTTGATAATGTCACGACATAAATTGTATTTAGCAATCTTAGGCTTGTCACTACCGGAATGCTCAGACACGACACCAAACCTGTTTGCACCAAGCTTCTCATGTCCTTGTTCTTTTCTAGGAGTTTTTCGGGACATAATTTCCCTTGTCGCGACAAACAATTGCTTTTCAGCCTAGCAACTTTGTTGCGATAGAGTTTTTCTCTGTCGCGACAGGATTTCTTTAAGTCCTTAGCAATTTCTGTCACAAAAAGAAACTCTTTGGTCGCAACTGACTTTTCTTCTCTAATTCTTGTCACGACATAGAATTATATATTGTGACACAATTGCCTTTCCATTCTCAAGTCTTCTTTAAATTTCAGAGGACTCACTTCTTTTCTCTGTCATGGATGTAATTTTATAATTCCTTAACTTTTATTGTTGCGACTGAAAACTTCTTTGTCGTGACATAGATTTTGCCATCAACTCTTGATTATGTCGCAACAAGAATTTCTTTGTCGCCATTCTTCAGGTTAGTCTTTCACTCTTCTTGTCGCGACAGGGACTCACCATGTTTTGTTTCCAGAGCAAGAATAATTTTGTCGCGATAGAGATTGTGTTGCTCTGGTTGTGAATTTTGACGCTATGTCGCACAGGATTTTCTTTCATAGATCGCAGCTCTTCCTCGAGTCGCCTAATGTTGAAAACCCTGCTCGCAACATAAAACATTTGTCTCATTTGGACTTGCGCTTGTAGTCTAAGCAATTTCTCGTGAAAAGATAGAATTGTCTTTGTCGTGATCAGAGTTCATCTCGTTAGCCTCTCAACTTTTTATACGAGATAGAAATTATATTTTCTGATATACAAATTTTCTTGCTTCGTTAATTTTAGCTTCATTGCGCGGTAAAGATTTAATGATGCTTTCCTTCCTAATTTTCTTCAACAATGTCACGACAGAAAAATTCTTTGTCGCGACAAAATTTCTCCTTCAACCATTGAGTTCTGTCTAAGCTTTGTTGCAACATTTAGTTACTCGGTTACAAGCAGAGTCTCTGCCTTACTTGAATTTTGTGTCGCGGCATTAAAATTATGGTTGCACATAGACCGCCGTATTTTCCACCTTTGCTTATTTTCACGCTTGTTTTTTTTCTTTATCATCATAATGTTAAAATGAAAAGTTGGTGAATATTCCATAATCTGGGCATACAAATAGATTCTAAAATTACAAAATATACTTAAAAAATGGATTAAAAAATAGATTTAGTTTAAGACTCATCATATATATATTCAATATGATAGTATAATGCATAGATGGTACAAGAGGCATTTGTTTGTTTGAGTTGTGGGAGGAATCATCTTCCATGATCCCTAACTTCCTGCTTCCTTTGGCGAGGGAGGGATAAATCAACCTAGCTACTGCACGAGACCTGCCGCAAGATCAAGTGGAAGAGGGGAGAATCAACCCTCTTTGCACCTCAAACCTCAGCTTCTTTCTCAGGCAGAAACCAAAGAAAATTCAATTTTCTACATAGAAAGGTAAACGGTAATTTTAAGGAAAATTCAGCATTTTTCTAGATCTCGATGATGCGAAATGGATCTCACCGTTGGAATTGTCTCGCGAAATCTAGCCACCCTGGGCCGAATTCTTGGAGACAAACATAATTTCACGTTTTCGAGGCACTGCAGTACAAGACACTTGGGCACAAAGTTGATTGCTATTAGGAAGCCACGTGTCATATGAGAACAAGTCAAACAAGAGTTTCAGTGGGACCATGACAGTACAACATATAAGAGGTCAGGGAACCAAAGTTTAGGATACAATGGATACTAAAAATCCAATTGAAACAATGAGAGGTTGACACGTGGCAAGATGATGATCACTTGACCATCTCACCAAACCAGGATGGGAGCAGGAGGAAAGCAGTGGAGAAGAAAGAGTTATAAAAGGAGGTATTAAGAAATTGAGAGAGGTTCTCTCTCTCTTAAATTTCCTACGACTGACCGTCGGTTTTTCAGAGGAGCAAGAGACAAAGTGCTTCCCGTTGAAGAGCTTCAAGCCGAGATCAAAACTAGGAGTTTCTACAACTCCAAGAGGCTTTCCCACCGGTTTATTCCTTGTTTAAGTCATTATGACATGGTTTGTTTCAGTCATGGAGTGGTCGTGGTTAGTCCAAAATTTTCGATTTAATGCTGAAATTTTTCAACCGCTTGGCGACGCTTGGGAATGTGTGTGAAGATGATTTTGGTTCCCGTGACTATGGTCCACGGGTTTTGCTGTGTGTTCGGTGCTTCGGGTTGCTTTGTCTCAAGCTGAAATGGTAAATGAATGAACTGACCGTTTAAATGCGTGCCGAGGTCGATAATGCCCTATTGATCGAGGTCCTGGCTCAAGGATCTTTTTGTGTGTTATTTCTTGTAGCGCTGAATGAAAAACAAACAAAAATCAACCAAATCAATATGCAAGTGTGTGAGACAAATTATGTTGATATGTGCTTATTGATGTATTAACATGGTGAATGTTGATGGATGCAAATTATATGTAAGAAAAATATACTCTATACATAAATTGTTAATGTTGTATGTAGTAATACATTTATACATGTGATACGGAAGTAAATGTAATGATCATACATTTCATGGCACGAGAACATCGCACATTATTACCGGTGTGAGTGTATGTGGGTTGTGGATCGATGACTCAGATTTGGTGTTCGATGGTGTCACGGTACATAGTTGTTAATCAACACTACGCATGTTGTTGGGATTGGATGGGCCTCTGCAATGGGACAACATCCAAAATGAGTCGCATCTGAATAAGGAAATGAGATAAGAAAATTATGTGTCGGGTAATACGCTGAGGTAGATCCTCTCCCCCCTGGGTGCACCCATCAATTATGGTGGTTAGACACAATTCTCACTGAAAGGTCGTGAAAGTATTGTTTGTGGAGCTAGAAGCAGGCACACCAAAAATCCTCACCTACAAAGTGCCATTATTGTAAATGAAGACATGAAATGATTAAGAATAATCTTTTTAGTCATTACCGAAAATGCATTACACCTCGCTCCACACTTGAAATTAGATAAAAAGCAGGGTTCTTGAGGACTCAGACATATGTAAGGGTGAATCACATTCTCATATGTGGCATGTAGATATTCTGAGTAAAGGAATGCGTGCATTACTTTTCATTGCATGGACACCTAGGTGTATAGCCCTGTAGGAAAATTCATCTACTGGGCATTGCTCACCCCGTCGTGGGAAAACATTTTTAGGTGCTTAAGGTACACCCGGAGGTGGATACGTCTGAGAGATTAGTTGAGAGAAGGCCGCATTTCAAGTATTGTAATGTGTTTGTAATTGGGAAGAAAAACCCTTACTTGTTTATGTAAAAAAGAACCTTGAGTTGTAATTAAACTCATTTATGTGATGAACAGTATTTTGGAGCAATTTTTCCAAGCTTCATATTGCCTTGTAATAAAAGGTTATTTTATCTTAATTTTAGGTTTTTGGAAAGAAAAAAGGAAAAAGGAAAACTTGAGTGCAGCACCTCAGCCAAAATAGGCTACTATTAATATTTTCAGCAGAACTTCTTGCCTTCATTTCTTATTCGCCATTCCGACCTTCAACGAGTTGGTCTTATTGCACAAATTCAGACCCAATTTTCAACTACTGACTTTCTGAGATTAACACATTCATTTAAATGGGAGAAGCTGTAATCTTTTCCACATTGCAATTCCAAGAATTAAAGAAACTGCAAGCTACCGATGAAGCAGTTATTTCTCCTGGGAATCAAAATAAAGCTATGTGGACTTGCCTTTCTAAAATAAAGGTACTCCGCTCATAATCGTATATCTTTAACAACTCATCCAAAGTTAGATCAGTAATTTCACCCCTCAACACACCATATAATATCACTACAGAAAAAGATAAATATATGGGTCCAAGCCTCAAAATATATGCATCTTAATATGTGATATGGATGAATACATATGACATTTATACTCATTATTAATATGGATCCGCAGAAATAGGTTAAATAATCTAGTATGTTAAACTTATTGCTAAATACTATATTCGGTTAAGTTATTTTTCCAAAGAGGACAGAAAAAATTCCTCGATTAGTTTGAATCTGGATGATAAAAAATAATGAGGTTTCATGCAATATGTTTTTTTTCACCCAGAAGTGAATACTAGTATTTTTAATGATTATATCAATTAACAACACATGAGTATGTATGCCTACTTTCAAATTTGCAACCCAAAGTTTCATAACTACATGTTGAATAAATTTCTTTATGTGGATTATATGATTAATAAAGATATTTAAGTCATATTTTGTTAACTTCAACCGCACATACTTAATATTTTATGTTTTCATATACTTCATTCTTTCAATGGGTACACACATAAATATATTTATGAGGTGATAAAAGAACTGAACTGCTTTATCATGCAAGCTGAATGCTATTGATTATTTCTTCTTCTCAAACATCATGTACTCATTTCTCACAGCTTCTTAATTTCTTCTTTTATCTCGATTTCCTTTTTCTTCCCTTTATTTTCTTGGTTTTTAGAGAAAATTTTGGTTCCTTCAATGCTAAAGCACCTAACTTTTCAATGTCTTGATTTGTAATAAAACTCATCTCGCCATATGTGAGTTAAAAATTTTATACAAAACTAAAAATCATTGATCCTTAGGGTTTCTAGATCTAAAAACTAGGTTCCTGGCTTTAGATCTAAAAACCTACTTATGATTTGGATTGGGCATTTTTAAATTCAATAGAACATCCTGCTGAACTGACAATAACTTTTTGCTTGGGGTTTAGATCCAAAAGCCCTAATCTCACATCTAGTAAAAAAACAGCAACAAGAAATAGTAAATGGTTAATAAAACTTTAAACCTACTTTTTCAAACCATGATTCTCGCCATAAATCTTGTAACAAGGTCAGAGGATTCAAACAACGTTAGAATTAAATTAAAAAAGATGAAAATAGAGAGCTTTTTAAATATATAAATATAATAGGAATTGAAAAGCCAATGCGCAGGATTTAATTTATGCATTATTGATTCAATAACTATCATCATCATTTCTTACACCTGCCTTCCAATCACTCACCTTCCATCCCCACTCATTTCTCTCACTTTCTAAAGTCATCCCTTCCCAAAGCTGAGTATTCATAGGAGACTAAACCTTCCCTTAGTTACGAGTATCTACACCCCAAAGGAAATGATCTCAAAGGATGAAAGCAGGGACCAGGATGTGGGATCAAAAAAGTATGCTTTTCTTCCTTCTCCCCAAGAGAATTGTGGCCTTCGATTTAAAAGAGGTGTTTATCCCCCCCCTCCTCCCTACAAGAGAAAAACTATTGTTTGGATATCAATGAGTGCTGGGATTTCTTCCCCTCTTCCCACTGCCAAGATCGAAACTTGGTTCAGACTCGTAAGGAGGCTGGATTTCTCCCCTCCCCGTCGACAAGAGAGAAACTAGGTTAGGATTGTATGAAGATGATTTCTCCCATAACTCAAACAAACAAATGCGTATCACACTTGTACCATCTATGCATTATGCAACATCATATTGAATACATAAAGTGACTCTTTTCGAGAAGATTGGGTTTTTTGCATTTTTTTCCTTTTAGACTTTAGCTATGTGCCAACATCAAATTTACATTTCAATTTTTCCTATTTTTAAACTCAATTTTTTTGAGAAAAATTTAAAAAGTCATTGTCTATATATATTTATAACTTATTTTCGCCTGAAGCCAAAAAAGCCTAAACAAATTAAGTCTTTACTTCCTAAGTGTTGAAGATACTCGCTTCCCGGGGTCAGCTGGGACGATCGCAAAATCCAAACACAAATGCCCCTTAGGAGAGTCATGTCAAGCTCCTCACCAAATTATAGGAGGCACATCCCCACGGATTCAAGAGCCTCCCAGAACATACCATAATCAACTCCAGTGAAACACAACAATGGAACAACATGCTCCCCATCTCCCTCAGGAATAACTCTCATTCAGACCTGTCGTCACCCGTAATCACTTTGATTCCTCGCTCTCTAGAATCTTCCTAGTCAGACTTAAATATCAACGGTTCTATCCATCACACAGATTGAGTTTGAATTTCACTTCCATTTCTCTTCTTCTCCATGATCTTAATCTAACACTAAGAAATTAAATACATTTCCAAGCAAAAATTGCGCCTATTCGTATCTAGAAACCTTTATCAAATTTTTCGTCATTTCTTGTATAAAATTATATATGAATATATAAATAATAATTGTATAAAATATCCTTGGAAACAATGTTTAATATTTATACACTAAAAGAAATAAAATAAGTGAAATATGCTATTTGGCGAAGAAATCCTAATAGATTCCATATACAAATTAAACAATTGTTTGAGCTCATGTGAGTAGGAAAATAGTCAATAATCTATGAAGTAAGTTACAATACATAATTGCCAAATTTTTCAAAAGTCCTCTCAAGTTCAGGATTAGATATTTTTCATTCCCAATTTGCTTAAGATAGTTAGAAATGACTGTGATGAAGCTTCTTTATAAGAATATCAACCAACCAAGTTTTGTAGATTATAGGGAGGGTACAAATTAACCCATTTTTAAGTTTATCTTTTATAAAATTTTGGCCCACTTCCACATGCATAGTTTCAATCATATTGCATAAAGGATTGCGTGCACATTTCATGGCTAACTTGTCACTAACGTAAAGTTTCATAGGTTCTTCACATTTAATTCAAAGGTCACTCAAAAATATGCTTATTGGAAGAACCTTATGTATTCAATATGTCATAACCTTCAATTCTACTTTCTGCACTAAACATTGCTATAAGCAGCAATTGCTTCTTAATTTTTCTAGGTCACTAAGTTTGATTAAGAGCGCTAAAATTAAACATGTGTTATATTTGTCATTAACTTGCTTTCGACCTATGATGTACATAATCCATCCAATCCTGGGAGATATAAAAATTGGGTGGCTAGAATAGTAGAGGTTTGCTGGTTGGTAAATAAAAAGAACTCTCACTTTAGGAACTAAAAATGATAGTGATATAAAGAAGTGGTATAATAAAATAACCTCCACCTACCCACCGCTAAGAATACCACAAAATGGAAGAAATGTAACAAAGAAGATTAACTCCTATACTAATGAACTTCACATGGCGTAAGTGAGAACAATAATTGCAGGCATGACTTTCTAATGCCCTCAAAAGCCCTCAAATACAAAGCAAAAACTAAAAAGAAGATTATGTTCACTTAATTTGGTCAGAAATCAAATTAAAAGAGAAATTAGGTAAACTCAAGATGGATGAGAAAGGGAGAGATGAAGTGGGAAAAATTGTGTCTAACCTAAGAACACATGACTATGATCCATCTGCCAAAGTGATAGTGGAAGTTCAAGGTTATAACTGAAAGGTAGAAAATAGGTTAGAATCACCTGTCATGTGACTGTAGCTTCAGATCACTACCCATTCTGGGAGGACGGTTAAGAGACAAGACATTTATTCTCATACCGACTCAAAGAATAGCAAGAATTGGAGTAGATGGAGATTTCAATGATTCTTGATGCAAGTGGAACTTGGCTAATTCTTCTACTATGAACTGAACTGACTAATCCAATGCCTCATTAGGGGAAGCTACATGAGCAGACAAAAATCTCTAATTCCGACTTTGTCATTTGGCGCCTCGTATCATGTCCGTGCTTATATGTGCACAACAAACAATTCTCTGTGAGCTTGTCCCTTTAGAGTTACCATCATGACCACTATTTCCAGTATGTTGCTTTTCTGACTCACCAATGGTTCGACCAACAAGGGCAATCTACTTCCATCCGCGTAAGGAATAGACGCAGAGGTCTCTACATGTATATCCCTGATGGAATGTTTTCGCGATGTAATCTTGGGATTTGAATAATTTGCGCCTTAACAGAATCATACTCCAAAGGGAGTGCGACAAGAAAACCCATCACTGCCATCTTTTCTCGCTGAGCCTGCTGAACCTCAACATATGAACTAAATGGTAGTCGTGTATTCGTCTCATGTCTTTTATATAGTCCATGAACAGTTTTATGAGGGACCGATCTCCTGTTTCTAAAGATAGAAGGCTCATATACACATCAAACATGAGAAATATTCCTTTTCTAGAATATTAATAAACTCTAAATATTCCATTAGTTCCTTAACAATTAACTCATAGTGATTAATGAGGGTGGCTAATTTTATCACAATGGAATTTACGATCAGGAAGAGACTGGCACGTCCCCTAGTCATCACCGCTTGAATCATCCGTAGGAGGGTCCTTATCAAGATGGTTGACCATAAGAATACTCCTCAAGTAGAGATGATTACTTTACCCACCATGAGTAATTTGGGACCAACTCATTCATTCCTTCCGTGATTTTAGAGAACACAAGCACCAGCTCCAATGCCGAGACAAAGTTTTATATCTTTCTAAACTACTCATTAGAAAGCCAAATTAGAATTTAGACAAAGTAAACCTCAAGAAATCAAGAACACATAAGCCTTTTGAAAAACTCTAGGTGTATAACATAAATCCACGAAGAAAAGTCCAAAGCAGGTGTTGAAGGAAGCATAAAACACCTCTGGATGCTACTGCAAATCGAAGGGATCAAGAAACCGAGACAAAAGTAGAACCTGATGCAGAATCATAAGCAGAGATTGGACCAAACTTGTTTAGAAAGACCTTGTTCAAACGATCGAACTTGAAGGGCGGTGTGTCGCATGTGTGTGTCGTGGCTTGCGTTTCACTGAGAGTCGTCGACGCTGATCTCCGCCGCAGCCCTCATGTGCTCGAGTGAGGAGGGCAAAAACTGAAGATCAGTGTATGGGAGTCCCGTGCTCATTTTCTAGCCACTGGACTTGGTGGTTCCAAACATCTAGAGGCAATCCCCCATAAACAAAGCAGACACAAATTAGCATTAATATCAGTTAGTAAAAGAAAGTAGTTTTGCAAATATTATAATAATATTTCATTGGAGACATTCATATAGTTCAAATGGTAAAAAAGAGTCCACAAATTTCTCATAATGACTAGGAAATATACGTTATCAGTCCAAATTATGGAAACTTAAACCTTTACAAAAAATGGTAACTCTAACACAAAGAATGATTTTTCATTTTTCAACCTGAAGGTGGGTCCTAATGTGAGAAACTGAAAATCTCCGTCCATCCAGGATTCTGCAAAAGTTATATTTAGATTATCTCTTTGAAATTTAAACCCATAATTCTTGCACCTCTTAATTTCTCTGAAGACATCACGAAGTATTGGGATTTGAGTCTAATATTAGAGCTTTGACAAAGAAATGGAGAGAAGTAATGATTAGACTTCAATTATTGTTTATTTTTGCAAAGAACTTGCTTTCTACTCCACCTAGTTTTTGCACCTGCAGCCAAAGAAGTGAATATAAATCACATAGCACACTCAAACTCATCTTAAAGGATTAAATCACATTAGCACCCATCTTGAATCCATACGTGAACGTCTTGAAATATTAATTGTGATTAAATCAAATCACATAGTACTCAAATATTAATTCCAGATACACCTCAATAGAGGTAAGTTAAGGTTTTTGATCCTTACACTCAACTTGTCAATGTCTAGAAACAAATATAAACTCATCGCAGCCTCTTGTATAGCTAAAAATTAAAATGCTAGCTATATGGATCATTTCACGGAAAAAGATTAGGCCTAGCATTTCAAGATCTTTTGGGAAAAAATTAGGCGGCTTCTATGTCCTCTAAAAACATAACTTTTATTTAGCAGCCACTTCACAAAAGTGACAAAGGAACAACACTAACATTCCATTAGTTCGGGCTTTAAATCCAAAGCCTATACTCTGCATAGGTCGGTAGTACAAATAAGAAATAGGTAAAGGAAAAAAGAAACTTTACACTTACATCAAATAGTCCTTCCTGCTACTAATCAGACAACAAACAAGAATCCAACATCGTTAGAATAATTTTCAAGAGATTACAAAATAGAATTCTAAATCGTAAATAATTGAGAACAAAAATAACAGGTATGTGAAGGACTACTATGGTAAATTACGATCCAATCAACTACTATCTTTTATTTCCATGATCAGTTATCATCATCATAATCATCCACACTCTCATGTTCACTAGTCAGTCTTTGCAAACCTAACATTTACAGATATTCTTTTCGTTGGGGATCTGATCTTTTCTCTCACAAAAGAACTACGTGATTTAAAAAATGATAAAAAGGTCGGGAAGTCGTAGAAATTAGGGTTTGGATTTTCGCAAAGAGGTTGATTTCTCCTCTCTCCTTCCACAAGAGAGAAACTAGGTTTGGAATGTATGCCTTGGACGATTTCTACGAGGTTTCCTTCTTTGGACCTAGTTAAACGCCAAAACTTTTGTAGGATAAAAATTATATTTATAATTTAACTTTTTCGATTTTTTAAACTCAATTTTTGAGATAATACCATGTTTTTATTTTTTTGAAAATGAAAAACAAATTAGTTCAACCAAATTGGGCCTCGTTTTGTAAGAAAACAAAATAACACATTCTCCAAGAAACAATTGTGTTTCTACTGATATCTAGAAGTCTTGATTAGTAATGGAATGCATCTTGATGCCATTTGTAAAGACGTGAAGCAAATACATGAACATAAATCCTAACAAAGAAAATTAGGCTTGACTTTTAATGATTAACTTTTGAATGTTCATCTTGATCTCATACATAAAATATCAAGGAACACCTGCATATACATCCTTCTAAACGAAAAGTATACTAGTGCTCTTGTGTCCTTTAATAACCAACTATTCATATCTGTAGCAATGGAAATAATCTTGATTCCATGTGTAAAATAGCAGAAGTGAACATTGCACATAGATCCTTCTAAACAACAAAGGAAAAGAATAGGCTTCGAACAAAAACAAAACAATTCAAAACTATGTTCAAACATGCTTTTGATTCTTTTGCTAGAACACAGAGCACATAAAGCACTAAATTCAGATTACAATAATAATTTTAAGAAAGAATCACTAAATTGTATTCCATTTTTGTGAGAATAGAAAACACTTAATTCATCTTCTCCCTCAAGCTTTTTTGTTGGTCAGGTAAAGGATGTCTCGAGCAGAATGAGAATGTGATGTTGCTTGTTTGAGAAAGGGGCGTAGTTTTATTTCACAGCAAGATTACATATGTCTCGACATTTGCGCATGTCCACACCAAGACATCGGCAAAAGAAAAGGCAAAAAGTGGCCGGAAGTTTAGAAGGAGGTGGTCGCTTCAAGGAATCACTAGAGAAAGGCAGGGAAATGTATGGATATTTTGCAGGTCCTATGAGTGATCGGAGTTATGGAGATGATCAGTCAACGGAAGAGACCGGCCAAGATGAGGCGGCGGAGGAAGATACCCTCACTTCACCCTTGCGCAAAAAGAAAGAAGCCCTGGCTCCAAAACTGCTGGCCGCCGGTCTAGTCTCTTCCCCATTCCCACCAAAGAAGAACAGCTCATTCCGCCATTGCCAGACACCCCCACAGGGGCAGGAAATGTTTAAGAGTTCTGAGGCTGAACCGAATGCAAATGGATTAATGGGGCATGATATCTACAGAAATAATCTCACCTGTGAAATAGGTGTTGTACAACCAAATTCCATACTTACACTTCCACTCGTGATCATCCTTCTTCAAATCAGAATAACAAACAAGAATTGAACACCGCGACTGTGTTGATAATAAGATTGTCTTTGATTCATAAATATCTTAGAAATGAAAAACTCGTGAAATATTACTATGGTAAATCACCGAACCAATGGAATTTCATCATCACATTATTTTCATCTTGCCTCTTCGTCTTACTTTGCATTACCACTCGGGCTTACCATCTTTAAGTGGCAGAAGTGGGAAATGGTATCAATAAGATCGATTGTTTCTCTAAAAAGATACAAATTAGGTTTAGCTTTCAAGGACAGAATAGTTTTAGTTTATCGAGACACCATTTCGTAGGCCTCGCCGATACGAAGTTCATAGACTGTCGAACGTCCAACCGACTTCCTACTGACATGTGTTATAACCCCTGAGAATTTCAAACGCAATCGGCTTAGCAAAGGTCCAACCGTCTTCAAACTTTTACCCGAAAGCGCACCCTAGGCCCTATATAAGATAACTTGTGATGCCAAGGAAACCCTAGCCCCAAAACACCCTCGGGTCTCCCAAACCCTAGAAAAAATTCTCCAAACTCGCGGACCCGAGCGGTCATTCGAGCCATTACAAAGAAGCGGAAGATTGGGTACGTGCCGCAGGAGCCACCGCGCCACCACAAGGCTACACGCGCCGCCTAGGGTGCGCGCCACCACGGACGGTTTCTGAAATTTCACGGCCAACCCACGCCGGACGCTACCGATCCGCCTGAAGACGACGGCGGTCGCTTCGATTTGTCGATTTTTCGATTTTGGGCCAATGCACCACCCCATAGCTCCTTTCCACCATTTTTGGACCCCCTGAACTCATCTACGTGGTCCCTTTTTGCAGATTCCTCACCGTTTGGAAGTTACAACGAAAACAAAATCGGCCGGAGGTTAGATCGAGTTTTCCGGCCACCACAGCGACTGTTGAACAAAGGTAATGGTACCACGGTTCTGTCTGGCTTCCTATTGATATGTATTGTAAATTTGGACATCGCTTAATATTAGGTTTCCATTTTTAGGTTGTTTCGGGTAATTACCGAGAAGTCGGGACTAAAATAGAGTACTGATTGGTCAAATTTGACAAAATTGAAGTTGTATTAGTGAAATTGGATGTTTTTAGGAATTATTGGACGGTTCAATTTCGAGAAATTAGCTCTTTAAAAGCCCACTTTAGGTATCTGCCTATAGGCGCACTGTAATCGGACCTGTCGAGTCCAATTTGGATGGTTCCATGCTTCTAATAGTTATTCTAAGGGGCCTTCGCATCCTAAGATTGTTGGTTCAGTTATTGAACCTAAGCTGAGTTTTATCTATATGCCATAGCACTTTCACGCCAAAGCCTAGAGATTCCATCCCGCAGGGAGCAAGACCGAGCGCCTATAGCTTCAAAAGGGATGACTATGCTTTAAAATGATTTGGGATATTATGTCGTTATATTTATTACATTTAATACTTACTATATATACCACTTGATCGATGGTTGGTTGCATTCAAACATGATTTTCGGTTTCATATAAAAATAAGTTATCATTTCATGTGAATTTTGTCAACATTTTAACCATTTTGAGTTTACTTTATGTTCATGGATGAGCTCTATGGTGTTTGGATATTTTAACATAGATTTTCTGAAGTTGTAAACTATCTTGGAAAACTCATTGTTTAAAAAAAGGTGGATCGTGAGATTTTGTGGTCCTAATTTCTAATACTGTATTGATAAGGGCACATGGGAGAGCGTGAACATTATATTGGTCAAGACAAGATACCAGCTTACTCCCTGAGGGTTTATATTAGGTCACACGTGATGGCCTGCTTACCCGAGGTTCATTAGAGGACGTGATGACAGGTTCAATTCCTGAGGTTTATGAGGTTCCACGCGATGCATGTGTTTACCCGGAGGTTTGTTAGTGCCAATGCGATGGGCCAAGTTTACCTCGATTGTTAGTGCCACGATGGGCCAGGTTTACTTTGAGGTTTATTATTAGGTACCACGTGGGTGGTCGGCTTGCCCGAGGGTTTGCCAGTGCCACGTGATACGGGTCTACCTGGAGGTTTCTTAGTCGCCACGCGGATGGCCGGGTCTACTTTGAGGTTTACTAGTTGCCACGTGACGGCCTACCATCGAGGTTTGCCAATCACACTGACGGCCTGCAACCACGTGCCCATTAGTCATTATGGTGGTCGTGAGGGTCTTCGCTTTACCGACTCGCTTATGATGGCATGGTACGGACGTTGTTGTTTCTCTAAATATAGTATAACCATTTTAATACTCATGATTTTATGCATTTCAAAGTTATCTTATTACTTGATGGCCATATATATGTTTTCAGAGCCATTGTGTCAGGTACAAAGGCAGATTACGTGTTTCTTCTTTAACATTGTGTTTTACTATTTGTGGAGCATGATTCGCATATGTTTGACTTGGGGCAGTCGTTTTGTGAAATGTTTCTAAACGGAACTTTACAAAGAGCGAACGGAAGGTTTCAGAGAAGAACCATTGAAAATATAAAAATGTTATTTTCCTTATAAACTACATCTCACTCACCGAGATTTATTATCTCACATTACAACTGCCTCCCAGTCCGCATGCAAATTGTAGGGCCTATTCGCGCCAGATTTGACGTCGTTCTCCCCGCCACAGCTGTCGTACTCTATCGCATTTATCTATTTGTGTTTCGATGTACGGACTCATTCATTTCATCAGACTCCCAACCACAATACCTTAGAATGCTCCATATTCAGATTGGAACTTTTATGAAACCTCATTTATAATTGCTATGGTTTCATTATATACATGTATAATTGTACAAATGAATATATGGTGTTACTTCCTTCCTTAGGGTTGGGTCCCAATCAGATCTTCCCATGGATTATACAGTTGGGACTTCACTAGGCGGACCAATCTTAGTAGCTACTGGAGGGTATCCTGCCTCCGGTCCCCGTCACATTCAATAATCGCAAGAAATAAAACTAAGTATATAAATTAATGCTAATCCATAATTCGAAATTAGGGTTCCATCAAAACCCTAGCCTAATAGTTTAGTTCATAAGAGAAAAGGAATACATCATGTTTGTAGAATCCATACATACAAAACTAAGAAATAAAAGAGTAAAGAAAACAAAGAACTGGGTTCGATCCGAGCCTTCACCTTCTCATGTTCGTGGTACGCTTTCTCTCCCCACGCCTTGGCGATTTTCGCTTATTCATAAAATTTGTGAAATGCTTCCGCTGATGTCACAACGCTCTGGGTCATTCATGCCGGCTGGCTGGCGATATCGATGATGAAGATCGCGTAATGTCGCTGGACCTCAACGTCATAATGTGCAAACGTTGCGATATTGGGGCAGGATTTTTCATTCCTCCAACTTTAAGTCTCAATATGTTCTTACCACCATTTTACTTTGAAGATAAAAGATAAAACTAAATATTAGGTAAGGAAGTTAAAACCACCACTTATTTAAGTACAAACTCGATCATAAACACACTAAAATACGTATATAATGAGTGTTTCTTACACCATCACACCCCTAAACTTAGCTTACTTGTCTCTAAGCAAGAGAGATCAACTCCAAACAAACCAACACTTAAAATGAGACACCAATTTAAACGATGAAATGAGTATGATGAACATGCTACTAAAAAGAAAGACTAAATTGAAGTCAATTTGCAAGATATTTTTGACCAAAAACTTAGGATCCTTAAGTTTTTAATCAAACTCTTCAAGAACTAGGTCAGTAAATGAAGTCAACCTAGAAAATCCAACTCCCCAAGTCCTAATGACCTTTCTCGAGGAATCTAAGTGTAGTTGATCTATGATCTCCTAATGTATAACAGTTCTAACATCCCCAAACTTAAGCTCAACCCACTCCATTTGGAAAAAAAAAAAAACTAACTAAGAAATATGAGAACGCGCCTTTTATTCACATTAAACTACCTAAAAACAAAGAAAACCAAAGGTCAGAAGTTTTAGATAAGTGTTCCTATAGCGGGGGTTCATTGGTGAATCCCCACCAGTTGGTTAAGGGCATTAGGCATTTAGTTCCCCTCAAACTTCATCCCAAACACTCCACCAAACTTAAAGGCCCAGCTAGGAGGATCCACCTTCTGGTCCCACAGTGGCAAGCAGTCGGGGCCACTCCCGGCCAATTGGCCTAGAGCATTAGTCTTTGGAAAGGCCCCTCGAACTTATGCCCTGATTTCGATTGGATGGTCCTAATTTATTCTAATTCACTAACTTCTTTTGATGCTTTTTCTTTCTTTTTTTTTCTTTTAATAGCTCAATGACAATATTCTTTTGCTTAGGTGTCACATAACTTGGGTGGTTAGAATCCCCAAGATCGCCTGAATCTCAAGCAAGGGTTCAGACCAAGGTGATACTCCGAGATTAAACGTATGCAAGGGCATAGATTCCTAGAGAAATAGCTTGAAAACACGAGGGTGATTAGGCTAAGTCACCCATATATCATACAAGACAATTTCGATTATTTTAAACCTAAGGATCCACTTCCATTTTACACTTGGCCTTCTTAAAATTTTAGGTTCTGCAATGATATTCTATTAGCAAATGTTTATCAAACCCATCTGCACAATTAAACACACCAAAAAGAGCTAAAAATTAAACAAACACACAATCATGCAAAGAAACGTGAAACATGCAAGCATAATCATGCAAAAAAAAACATAAAAACTTGCACCTATTCTAAAGAACATAAAGTGAACTGAATTAAATTATACTAACAGGGCTCCAAGGCCTCCCTCTATGCCAAATAGATAAATTGAAGCACAATACTATCCAACAACTTAAATCAGATAATTTAATAAGCATGCTTGTATGGACACAGTATGCAATCAAAAGACTAGCAATCAAGAGACTATGCACAAAATACCATCAAATTAGTTCACCCACACCCCCACCCCAACGAGAATTGACATCATTCAATGGCATGAAACACAAAGAAGGCGCAAAAAATCCCTAGTGATCTCACACCGGTGGTGGGTGGTGGCGGTGGTGGGGTATAGGCAAGGGATCTAAGCGAAGTTGTTGCTTCGATTAATCCTTGATTGCTTAGAACCGTGTTCATCTTGGTTCTCAACTCTTCCATCTCTTTACTTATTGAGAAGCCGATGTTTTTGGTTTTCATCCTGTATCGAAACTAAACCCCTACTGTGAGGTCCTGAACTTGATCTTCGATGGGTTGAGAAGATCGGGAGCAAATTTCCTTAAGAGATGATGTGGGTGGGGAGGTTGGGTAGACTAACATCTATTTCTCTTATGTCATCATCTCTCATCCCAAACATGGTTTGATGTTTTAAGCTCTTCTTCATCGAGGTCAATCCTAATTATATAATTCTCTTCCGATCTTAAAATCTGACTTATTTTTCTTCACTAAAATTCCCTGAATTAGGTGTATCCAAGCCTCACTGCTTTCCAATGGCACCCCAGCTTTCTTAGATAATCCAAATATGAGGAAGGGGTGTCCAAGGTTCATTTTTCGCCCTGTTATAAGAGGCCAAGATCCCCTCATGGCATGTCCCACATCAAGGGGATATCTTTAATGATAGCGTAGGTTCAACAAGGCTGCTCATCACTTCACATATGTTAGTAGTTGGAATGAGGCGGGAAGTGATGAATGACACACTTGAAATCAGAGCAAACGCTTGCCTTCAAATGTGCACGTATAATCTTCATTGTTCACTTTCCATTCCCCTTGGCTAATAGGAAAGATGAATGACAATAGTAACAATTAATTAATTCATACTCTATATAACACCATAGAGTTTTTTTCAAAAATACGCTAGTGAAAGAAAGTTGCTCTGAAAATATTATAATAATATTTCATTAGAGACATGCATATAGTTCAGAAGGTAAATAAGAGTAACACCTATTTCTCATAATGACTAGGAAATATACTTTATCAGCCCAAATTATGCAAACTTAAACCTTTACAAAAATATAACCTAACACAAAGAATGATTTTCTGTTTTCAACTCTATATCCTAATGTGAGAAATTGAAAATCTTCACCCCATCCATGATTATGCAAATGTTATTCTTAGATCATCTCTTTGAAATTAAAACCATGTTCTTGGTGGACAACTTTGAATTTCTGAGTTATCATGGAGTATTGGATTTGAGTCTAATATTAAAGCTTGGACAAAGAAATGAAGAAAAGTAATGATTAGACTCACTATTGTTATAATTCCAAAGAACTGTACTTACTCCACCTAGTCTGTCCCCAGAGCCAAAGGTATGAACATAAATCAGCTACAGATGTTCAAGTCATCTGAAGATTTAAATCATATATATCTATTCTGATTCAGCATGAACGTCAGAAAATATTAATTTCTGATTAAATCAGCACCACAAAGCACTCAACTTAATTATAGGATACATCTTTTATTAGGTTTTTTTGATCCCTGCCACTCAAATTGTCAATGTCTGAAATAGTATAAAACTCCATCTTAGTCTGGTAAGGTACTAAAAATCAAGAACTAGGCTATATGGATTGGTTTCACTGAAAAGTTATAAGCCCCTGCATTTCAAGACCTTTCGGGGAAAAATAGTGGCTTAGATCTCTAAAAACACACTGCTAGATTCGTGGTTTCACTTCAAATGTAATATTATATGGAACAAATGTGAATATTCCATTGGTTTCTTCCAGGTTTTAAATCCAAAGCCATAATTTAAGTAATAGGTCAAAGCAATAAGGTATAGAAGGAAAAGTAAACTTTACACTTACAAACCAAAACAATTCTACCCTTTACCAATCAGACAAATAAACAAGAATCCAACATCAAGTAGGGATCATTTTTCAGAATATGAAATAGAATTCTGAACTAGGTAAATAATTTGAGAACATAAATAGTTGCAAAGTGACATTATGAAAATTAATATCCACTCAATATCATCTTCATTTTCATGGCTGTCGCCATCATCATCATCCACACTCTGCTGTTCACTAGTCTGCCTTTGCAAAACCTAACTTTTATGATATTCTTTGGGGACTGATCTTTCTCCCTCACTAGTATCTACGTTACTTAAATAATAAAAGAATGAAACCCGAAATTAGGTTTGATTTGTTAAGAGGTTGATTTCTCCCTTCTCCTCCACAAGAGAGAAACCAGGTTTAATATGAAGAAATTTTTGACAAAATTGGCTTTGAGGTTTTTCCTTCTTGACCTACCCAACCAAAAGTTTATAAAAATTAAATTTATATTTTCACTTTTTCTATTTTTTAAACTCAATTCATGAGAATACCATAGTTTTAGTGTTTGATAATAAAAAACAAAAAACAGTTCAACAAATTGGGCTCTTATAGTGTAAGAAAACAAAATAATTACATTCCAAGAAACAATTTCAGGTTATCATTCTATCTAGTAATGGAATTCATCTTGATGCCATATGTAAAGAAGTGAAGGAAATACCTGAACATGAGCCCTTATATCAAATTTTTTTTAGGGTTTCTAGATCTTTTAACAACTTAACTTTTCAATGTCCATCTTGATTCTATACATAAAATATTGAAGGAAATAGCTTCATATAGATCCTTCTAAAGAAAAAAACATTTGGGTTTCTAGGTACGTTAACAACTAACTATTCATATCTAGAAGTCTTGAATTAGTAATGGAACTAATCTTGACCTAATATGTGTAAATAAGGAAGGGAATACCTGACATAGATCCTTCTAAAACAAAAGGAAAAAATAGAGCTTACAACGAAAAAAAAACAAGCCAAAACCATAAACAAAATGTAACTTTTGATTCCTTTTTTGCCAGAACACACAAGGATTAATCTAGATTACAATAATCGCTTTTAAGAAAGAACGCAAATTGTATTCTCCCTCTCTTTTTTTTTTTTTTGTGATAATAGAGAAAACACTTCATTCATCTTCCTGCTCGTTTTTTTTTTTTTTTTGTTGGTCAGCAAAGGATGTCTCTCGAGCTGAATGAGAATGTGATGTTGCGAATTTTATGAAGGAAGAGTTTTCCTATTTCACAAAGCAGCTTTACACATGGCTCTGATGACAAAGCACGTCCACACTAGACACTTCAAAGAAAGGTAGTCATAAATGTATGAAGATGAAATGTCACACCAGAAGGAGTGCGGCCGCTTCGAGGAATCATTCAAGGAAGAAGTATAAATGTATGAAGATGGAGTAGAAAAGAGAGTGATTTGTGAGCAGTAGAAGACGAATGCGCCAATCTGAAGAGACCAGTTAAAGATGGAGCTGAGGAAGATACCTCACTTCACCCTTAAAAGGGAATAGCTCCTGCTCCCAAACCGATGGTGGCCTCTGGGCCGTGGTCTTTCCCCATTCCTACCAAAGAAGAACATCTCATTCCACCGCTGCCATAGACACCCCCACAGGGGTAGGAAATGCTTAAGAGTTCTGAGGCTGAACCAAATGCACATGGATTAATGGGGCATGATATCTACAACAATAATCTCACTCTAGAGCCAGGTGGCACTTTAATCATAGGTCATAATTTACACTTACATCAGACGGTATCCTTTCTTCAAATCTATAATAACAAACAAGAATTAGAACACCATTAGAATTTTAGTTGATAACAAGATTACCTTACATTCATAAATACCTTGCAGAAATGTTCGTGTAAACGATTACTATGGTAAATCACTCCAACCAATTGAACGTCATCATCACATTATTTACTGGTTTCTTCGTCTTCCTCAAAGATTACAATCGCCACTTTGTCATCTTTGTAGACGGAAGGGGAAAAATGTATCAAGATTTGATAGATTTATCCTCCAAAAAAGAGATACAAATTAGGGTTTGGGTCGCATACTGCTTGATTTCTTTCCTTCTAGAAATAAATGCTCCTTTATTATATTTATATTATGTATATGTAGTAAGGTTTCATACTAAATATTAAATGACTTCTATAAATGTAAGAAAATAAAAACAATTCAATTGTAAATAAATTTTTTTCATTATTTATTAAGCATTTTTTCAAGCTACCCTTCATCACTTCAACCTCGTAACCTACAAACATAACAAAGCAAAACCCAATTGGTTTATCATTCAAGAGTTACAAACTTACATTTCTAAAATCATAACGAAAAGCACAATTTAAAACGTTTAAGACCGAGTTAAAGAAAAGAAAATATCAAAGGTCAGTTGCCTTCCCAAGTAGCACTTTGTTTCACACGTCAGCAACATTTCCCTTAATTATAAAGTGGCAATAAACCTAGTTGATTCAAGGTCTGTGAGGGTATTAACTAAATAAAATTTATAACCTAACACCATACTAACAGAAAGATAAATACTATAGTATACAGTTCTCAGGATCGTCCACGATGATGGGTTTTCTTCAGGGAAATGATCGATAAAGTGAGGCTTAAACTCGATGATTTCATTTTGATATTTGGGTTGTGATAAAAAGAGTGATTTAGAGAGAAAATAAAATAAAATAAAGCATAGAGTAAAATCGATAAAATGTAAAAAGAAGAAATTCCTTGGAGTTCTAGGTCACTAGGTTTCAGGTTTTAGAATCCTTAGGCAAATGAGGGGTTTTCCTGGGTCTTTTCTTTGCATTGGGGAGGATAACATATAGTTATCTCCTTAATTGGTTCTTGGTTTAGCTATAATAACTGACCCTAAATAAATATCCTTGAAAAATGGTATTTGCTTCCCACAGGTCTCGATAGTGAAGAATATCTCTCGACTCACCTTCCAAAGTTGGTTCATAAATGCAGTGACGAACATCAATGATCAGTTAATAAGTATCCAATGAGCCATGAGAGCTACCAAATACTAACCATTCAAGGTGACTTTGGCAGGATAGAACCTGTGGATTGAATTAAGAACAAAATGATCACTTGTACGCTTTCCAATGACCCAAGCAAATGATAACTAGTGAATATCAACGATCTAGCAATAAGCATCCATTGAACCCTAAAAGATTACTGGCACGGATCATTCGCTGCAACCCAAGGATTAAAACAACATTTTGAAAAGAAAAACCATTAATTGTGGAAAATAATTTCATTAAAAAACACATGGAAAATCCCCACCTTTCATCCGTACTTTCACCTAGTTTCCCCCTTTTACTCAAGGAAACGAAGGGTTTAGGCCGCTCCTCCTCTTCTCGGGAGGTTGTTTAGTCGTTGTGGAAAAAGAATGGAGAAAATGAGAGAAAACACGTAAGCTTCCTCAAACGTTTTCAAAATCGACATCATCGTCGAACTCAATGTCTACAAAGTCTTCTGTAGTTTCATACCACCAAATCCCACGCAGAATGTCAAAATATACAACTCATAACACTATTACACGAGTATAAATTGGTAAGAATAACAAAAAAATACAAAAAGTCAAAGTTTGCTGGAGTTTTTGCAAGGGCTGTGAATTTTTGCAAGCCCCGCGACTTCTTTAAGCTCCCAGAGGGTCACAGTGTCAGTTAACTTTCCTCATAATTTAACCTCGCAAATTTCACAAGGCTACTATCGAATCTTTGTTTGCACCACTCAAGTTTTATTTCTTCTTGCTTGGTGCCTCGAACTCCGTAATCGAATTTTCATGCAGATGAGTGCCAAAACACTATATTATGCTCGCGCGCCACATTTTCAAGTTTATTTTAGAGTAATTTATAGCTTTGCGATCAGGAATAATTTCAATGATGTCTTTAGAATGCGTATACTGGGGTGAAAAGAGCGAATCAGTAGCGCATTCAGGAGCAATGGGAAACAGTTTACGAAGTGCTCGTCATCGCGACGCCCCACGCCGCGCGATGTCGCCACGTCGGACGCATCTAATGCCGTGATTATTCACGCCACGTCGCTGACGCCACCACGCCGCTGACACACCACGCCGCGACGC